>JAPQRP010000017.1:9263447-9282420 GCA_037367295.1 Apogon hyalosoma | reverse complement strand
TTTTAGTTTTTTTTTTTTTTTTTAAGCATGTCATCATGTCTTGTTTCCAAATCCACTTCTGTACTTAAGGCTGTATTCAATCTATTGCAGTACTGTGTCCTTGAGCCCATCAAATGCATCCAGTTATTATTATTCTGAGGAGCTCCTTCAGCACCAGACACTCCCAAGAAGGAGTGATTCCGCAGGTCAGTCAGACTCTATAACAGTTCCCAGTAACACCCCCATCCCCCCATTTCACACCATGTACACGTCCAGCAGTGATGGTGTAAATGCGTAAATAATATGTAATGTTTAATTCTAATTCTTTATTTATATACGTATTTACATAAATACATTTTTGTTCTTTACATTTTCATTTTTTTCACTATTTTGTGGTATTTCTACCTGTTTTTTTTCTTTGCACTTGTTTGTTGTATGTTGCTGCTTTTAACTGTGAAAGTTCCCCGAGGTGAAATAAATAAAGTCTTATCTCATCTCATCTCATCTCATCTCATCTCATCTTATTCTACCACTTTCCATGTGATGATGAAGAGCGGAAGAAGCGGAAGAAGTTGAAGATGATAACTAAAGTTGGAGGAATTATTTGTAGGATTGTGGCCAAAACTAGTACTGCAATCACATTCAAAATACTGTAGAGCATGGTATCCCCTCCCTCCAGACTAGGGGTTGCCAGATCCAGCATGAGCGTCTACTACAAGGAGTTACCATGGCAAGCAACGAGTCCTACACTGGTATTTATACCGGGCCCGGTCTCTTCATCTGGTCCCGGGCAGCTCAGATGCTGAAATGCTACTGACTTGGTGATTGGTAGATAGATGATGGGCGGAGCTTCAGACCAAAACATAAAATGACAACATAAACATTATTTCTGGGCTGCCACTTAGCTTTTCAAATGCGAATATTCTGGCTGGACTTCTACTGTCAGTGATATCAGTTTTTGAAATGAACACGATTCCTTAATGTCTGGTGACAGTCAGGGCCATTTTATGATTACAGGGAACATTATTCTTACATACTGCACCTTTAAGTTTGGTAAAAGAATGAGCAAAAACAAATAACTAAATAAATAAAATCTCGGCTTGAGCTAACATTAGTGCTAAAGAACATTAGCTCCCGCTGTGTCTGCAGATCTAGATCTTTACAGATTCCCTTGATATAGAATGACACTCTTATAGGTTGTTTCACATCTTCACATTTCATCTCTTATGTCCAGGTTGGGGAGGAGATTAATGAACTAGTAATTTATGTCAACACAGACCGGTTTAGGACATGGACAGAGCTGAGTACTTAGTAAAGTGATGCTGTAAATGGATAAGAATCTTACACCTTATTTTTGACACTTAAACATGATCAGCTGAAAAACTCCCTGGTTCAACGGTATGCTATCTTTAGATTTTCTTAGTTTTATTCAGTGGCAATTCTGCTTTTATACATTGCCTAACTATGTCCCAGCAGATTCACTGTATGTAAAACCCTATGGAAAACTAGACAAAACTAGCCATTGGAAGCGATGGCTAGGGGTATATCCCTGAACGCCCCCAATCCTTAATCAAACAGCTATGATGCCATGATGTGAGGCATCCCCAGGTCATGACCTTTCATTTGCACTTGATTTGAAGTCAATCAGTCAAATAGTTCCAGAGATATGAACAAAAGAGCGTTTAGTGATTTTTTTAAACTTTTGAGCGGCCCCTTGTGGCCAATCTAGAAATGGTAAATCATTCAAAATCGAATCAGTCCTTCCTCTCCATGATATTCATTGATATGGAAAACATGGAATTTATTAACTGAATATCTTTCAAGTTAACGCTAACGCAAAGGATGGCACAAACGATGATTTTTTTGGTCATGAAGTTCCACCTAGTGGCAAAATGTGGAACCGTACAGGCATAGCGTCATGACATAACACATGCTGAGATGATTACCTTTCATTTGCACTTAGTTTGAGACGAATCGGACAAATAGTTCCAAAGATATGGCTAAAATGGTGAATTTTCAGTCATGAAGCTCCACCTGGTGCCAAACTTTTGGACCAGACAGCTATGATGTCATGGCGTGAGGCATCCCCAGGTCATGACCTTTCATTTGCACTTGATTTGAAGTCAATCAGACAAATAGTTCCAGAGATTTGAACAAAAGAGTTTTTAGAGATTTTAAACTTTTGAGCGGCCCCTTGTGTCCAATCTAGAAATGGTAAATCGTCCAAAATCAAATCAGCTCTTCTTCTCCATGGTATTGATTGATATGGAAAATTTGGAATTTCTAAACCTAATATTTTTCAAATTATCACGTTAATATGTAGGAATTTCTGGTGGCGGCGGTCGGACCAGAAACATAATATCCCCGACACTGCGTTCGGGGATATAATTACACTAATCACTGTATATTAATTTAGCCCCTTCTGAACTGTAACTGGCGCCTAAATAGCACACATTCTCTGTTGTTGTTGACTATTTGGACCCAGAAACGAGTTTTATGCTGCCATGACATCAGACTTAAGAAGTGGACATGTAAGTGCAGCATTGTGCAACTGTAATGATGTTGAATGGAATCAGTATGAATGCTGGCCATGGACATAAATTGCCTGTTATGTGCTGGTAAATATAATGATCTCAGTGCAGAGCAAAGAAAAAAAAACTCATTTGAGAGAATCTTTTATTTTTGGGGCTGTCTGTACGCAAGTCAAGACTGTATTTGTTTCCTGTGTACATAGACACAGGCGAAGCCATACTTACCCCGTTCACATGGAAGTGAATTCCAGACACTGTCTAGACATTTTGTGGGGTGGAAGATGTCCAAAGAAGTTGACTTGGACTTACACAGCGGGCAGTGACAAGGAGCACAATGTCTGGCCTTTTCACATTACTATGCTACAAAAGACCAAGAGTGAAGAATCAGAAGCAGAAGGAAGGATGACCGTAAAACAGTCGCACTAACTGTAAATTACAAGTCACCTGGAGAAAGACCACGAGTTCAGAGACCATAAGGGGAAGGGCAGAAATAACTGTCAGATCACAAGCAGAGCAAGAGAACAGTGCCGTTGGTGAACCTAGAGATGGAACAAACGCAACAAAGCTCTTTCTGACTTTTTACATCATGTCACTTCTCATTGCTTCCTTGAGTGTGAGTGTGCAACTGGTCATCCTCTAGACCAGCGATTCTCAACTGGTGGGTCGCGAACCCGTGTTCAGTGCATCGCGGGCCTTTGTTTGGGCAAAAAATAATGTTAAAAAACCAGTCCTGTGTTTTATTTTTTATGGAGCTGAGCGCCGTCCGTTCACACTCCCCAGCAGTAGGTGGCAGTAATGCGCTGTAATGATATTTAACGCCGGACATTTTACAGCATAAAAGAAGAACCTCGAGATTCCATTCAAATCATGACAAAACTCAGGTATGACGACTCCATCAGATATGGTTTTACCTACGTCAGGGACAAAAACCTCAGTGTGTTTAATACTTAAATGCACTTTTAATTTTTAACTGAGTGCACATTTTTGGTTCAAATGAATCTATTTTTGTGTTAGAGGAAATATCGTCCCCTTTATCATCACCACCTGCTGGTCAGTTTGGTTTCTCATTAATTAAACTTGTCTTGTGTGTTTTCATACTGTGATATTCTGTATTATCTCAGGTTCAGAACACTCCATCCATCCATCCATCCATCCATCCATCCATCCATCTATCCATCCATCTTCTGAACCGCTTTATCTTCCAGAGGGTCATGGGATGCTGGAGTCAATCTACCTAGGTGGGTTAAGGCGGGGTTCACCCTGGACTTGTCACCAGTTCATCTCAGGGTTGACATTTAGACACGAACAACCAATCAGTCACTTTCACACCTATGGCCATTTTTTTAGTTTAACCAATTAACCTACTAGTGCATGTCTTTGGATAATGGGAGGAACCCGGAGGGAACCCATGGGGAAAACATGCAAACTCCGCATAGGGAGGTCTTGGAATCCAACCCAGGACCTTCTTGCTGTGGTGCGACAGTGTTCGAAATACACCGTCTTTTTATTAAATAAATTTGAGAAGTTTAACTTTTATTAATTTAGGTCGTGGCTTGTCATGGAGGGGTGGCAGTGGGTCCTGAGGCCAGACCAGTTGAGATCCGCTGCTCTAGACTTTGCTTTTCCGCAGACTTCATGATTGAAAGGAAGTTTTCGTAGGTGTCAAACCATTTCATCTAACATGCAACTTCAAAATTTCCATCAAGTTTGAAAGGACAAAAGACCGCTGACAGTACCTCCCTGTTTTTACTTGAGTGACGTTTCTATAAAAGGCTCCCACATCTCAGCTAAAACGATAAAACCGGTTTGTCGTATTTCAGTTTCCCTTTATATTTTATGTACAAATCGAATGAATAGAAATGCATTTACTTGACACTCGTGGCCAAAACAATGCCCTGAAAATAACATGAGCTGTCTAGCTAATACCTCCTTTCATTGCAAAAATGGAGTAATTCTGCTTTCTATTCAGCTTGACATCATGACCACTGACAGAAGAAGCTGCAATATTGATTATATCATTGCAATGACGCCTTTCACAGGGTTGGAAATATTCAGCAGCAAGTGAACATTTAGTCGTTGAAGCTGATGTGCTGGAAACAGTAAAATGATCAATGTAACGAACTGGGTGACATTGAACAGGTCAATATTGTAACGATGAAGACTGGGTCAGACCATCTCCACAACTTCAGGTCTTGTTGGGTGGTCCTGGTCTGCAGTGGTTAGAACAGACCAAAAATGCATTAAAGGAAATCCAAATCTCAGGACTATTGATCATCTGTGGGAGGTGTTGGACAAATGAATCTGATCCATGGAGGTCCACTTCTCTACTTCCAGGACTTCAGGGACCTGCTGCTAACGTCTTGGTCCAGATACCACAGCGCACCTTCAGAGGTCTGGTGGAGTCTAGGCTTCAGGTCAGAGCCGCTTTTGTGGAAAAAGGGAAACCTACACAGTATTAGACAGGAGGTAATAATGTTGCACTCCCATTAGGGATGGGAATTGATAAGAATTTAACGATTCTGATTTCATTATCGATTCTGCTTATTGATCCGATACCTTATCGAGTCTTTTATCGATTTGCATTGAGGGATTAAAGAGTACAAACGGGTTTGTTTACATTAACTGTCTTTTATATTTTCATCACTGCAAAGAAAATATAACATATACAGTATGCTCTCTGGCAGTCATCGTCATGGAGATGATTCATATGATGAAGGCAGTTTACACAGTGAAATGGCACTAACCTTAGCACAACAGACAGGGTTTGTAAGAGTTCAACATTGCCTTTGGTACAAATAACAGCTGATGCCCTTGTGTTCACTCTGCCGCTAGATTCACAAGCGTCACTAAGTACTGTATCAAACACGTAACAATCCTACAAATGAACTGCATGCTGTGTGGACAGTATGTTTGAGCGTATTGGAAGAGTTTCCCCACTTTGAAGAAATGGAAGCTTTGCAAGTGTTCCCAGTGGCCCTGGTGTCATCTTTTCACATGAAATACAGCCATATTTTAGAGCATTTCTGCCTCGATGCCATGTTGTCTACGTTCTAAACCAAAACAGTGCAGCGTGCATGCGACGTTATTACACGATGAAAGCGGAATTGATTGGCAGAATCGTTAAGCCATAGGTGCTGAAATGGTTGAGAGCTGGTTGTTGCTCTTTAGATTCTTTTGGTAGGAACGAAACATTTTACCTTCGGAATGAACAAGAAGATCTGGAGATGCTCCGACCTTCACAATTTCTCCCTTGTCAAAGTTGCTCCGACTCCTACTCTTGCCCATTTTGCTGTTTTGAACACGTCGCTCACTGCCTATTATATCCACTGACAGGTCCCATTGTAATGAGATAATTAAAATTAATACCACTTTGCCTCAGTGTCAGAATGTTATGGCTGATCGGTGTCACCTTTGTCTTATAAGACTGTAAACTATGTATAGCTACATTTTACAGTTTTTTATTATATTTTTAATGTATCTCTATATCACTTACTCCGCGACATGGAGCCTAATGTATTACTGACTAGTCTCTCAAACTTTACTTTTCTTCTTTTTAATAACAAAAACATTTGCACTAAGAAAAAGTTTAATATTCTTTTTGACATACTCAAGGCTAGGTTTTAAACTCTGAGCTATGCAGTTTTTACGAATATTACTCCAGATTATGCCAACATATTTTATTTTGCAACCAAAAAACCCATGTCCAATTAAAGCACTTTGTCTCTTTTGCTTGAATAAAACATCTGCAGTGAGTCCTTTCAGTTCTTCTACATTATTTATCATACAGCAAAGAATTCCAAGGACCCGCTCCGTCAGATTTATCACCAGCTTCATAGCTTATAATAGCAGCCCACAGGTCTTTTTATGGATCTGGGGTTATATGGTTCAAACATTAACAGCTGATATGAATGTGTTAAAGTACTGTTCAGCAGGAGGAATGTTATATTTCTGGCTTTCCTCCCTTTAACGTAAACCCCGTCCGGTGAAGTAATTAAGATAGCAATGCACCTGGAGGGCGTTTTCTTGACACTTTTCAAAAATATACAGATACAACATCTTTATTGTTATGATTACGTACTTCTGTCGCTGTTTGCGCCGGGATTGGACCAGCAGGAGATCTGGAGGAGCATATGCTGATATATTTGTTTTAATGATGTTCACAGCCTGTGTCCTGTGCTGATATTCAATATGTTTGCATGCAGTATAAATATAAAATGGCTCATCCAACGCTATAATTCTGTCAAGTGGGACGGTCTCTGAATCAAAACTGTCTGCTAAATCCTTGTAGTTAAGGCAGGTGGGCCCTCACTGCTGTTAGACGGAATGGAGAACTCAAAATGCTTTCTGGTTATGTGTTGATAAAAGATAGCAGTGAATAATTAGACAGAATGCAAACGAAGTCCAACAGTCTTTATTTTTCATTTAGTGTTGCATTGATGAGGGAAGAAGCCTAAGTATTAAAGACAAAAAAGGAAAGCTATCATTTTACAATAAGGGCACTCCAATGATTAGGATTATTAAGTTATTAACTAGCGTGCAAACACTTAACAAGTGGTTCCAGGCACAACAAACCCTGGCCCTCGCACATATCGTCGCTTATATTGGCATCGATCCAGGTGATGTCATCACGCCTATGCGTATGCTGATGTCAGCATATCAATTGCTTCCATATATGTACCAAGTTCGAAGTAAATTGAAACAAAATTGATGTTATTTATAGATATGTGAAATTTAGCCCATTATAAGTAAATGGGAGTAAAAAAAAAAAAAAAAGTAAAAAATGCATAAAAAATTTACCTTTTACCTACTTTTCCCAAAATGCAATGACATCTATTCTGGGTCACTGGCAATCTATAAACCCGTTTGGTAAGAATTCAACCAACAGTTTTCCTGCTACAGGCATTTGAAATGTCACTCATTATAAGTAAATGGGAAAAAAAAACAGATTTAAAAAATTCATAAAAAATATAAACTTTGACCTACTGTTCCCAAAATATAATAAGGTGTAATCTGCATCACTGGCAATCTATAAACCGAATTTGTTATGAATTCAACCAATAGTTTTGCTGCCAGAGCGTTAACAATGAAAGAAGCAAATAAACAAACAAACACCGAACCAAAAGCAATACCTTCAGGGGGCGGGGTAATAAAGGCTTAAGAAATAGTTATATGAGTGTTCATGCACTGATTCTAGTTCTCTGTTCACCAAGGCTGATGCTGTTGCAGACTTTATCTCATTCTTTTTTCTAAAAATAGCCACATCAACATCAAGTAGCATCGCAGGCTGTTACCATCTTGAGCATTTAGGATGTCAGACGTGTTTGGGTGATATTACTAAGAACACCCACGAAGTATTCAGTCTTTAAACCAGTCTTGAATTAGTCCACAATGTATGTCTGTATAGTGTTGAAAGATATAACCCTGAACCTCATTACTGTTTTCATAGCCAGCGGCACGCTAAATAAGAGTGGAGCGCAAACATTTAAATTAGAGTTTAAAAAAATAACGTGCTTATACAGGATACAGTACTGTTACCATGGTAAGATAACACATACCATAGTGCGTGGTCACAGAGTTGACTCATAATAAAGGTCAAATGTTAACTCACTTCATTATCCCCAAAGGGTAATTCGATCTCTGCATTTTACCCAGTCTAATACACGCACAGCGCCTAGCATTAGCATTGGCATTAGCTTCAGCTGTAAATGTAACACGACGGACCTGTATGTGGGGGACGTGGTGGGTTATATAGCTCTGTAGATAAAGCTGTGAGAGAGTGAAACCCCCAGAAAACAAATTAGCGACCGGGGGGGTGGTGGTGGGGTACGTGCTGAGTGATTTATACTGTTGTGATGTACAACAATAGTCACTAACGCACCCACATGCACACTCCCACAATCTGCTCATGCCCCCCGGGACAGTGCCTGCACCCCCCCTCGATTGAGAACCTCTGGTGTATGGTATCAGATTTTGGAAAGACCCACTCACTTTAAAATACTATTTATGTAAGGCAAATTGATTAACATTACAAACATTACCAATTCACTGCTTCACATGTGGCTCCAGTTATCTGTTAAGCTAATACACAACCCACTAACGTTTTAATTATTTACATGTTTTCTCATATTTTATTTGATAGAACAAATTAAACTTCTTTTTGTTTTTGCTGGTGGTTACGTGGTTGTAATTGGTGATTTATACAGTGGTGTACAACCTTTTTTTTTTTTTATCTCTTCCTAAACATACATAAGGGTAGTCTTATTGTGATATGTTAATAGGAGTATGACAGTTCTTTTAGGTGTTTCTTGTTTTGGAAGTAAAATTCCCGTTCTTTGTCTTCATAGACAATAGCACATACGTAAGTACATCGGCTTTGTCCTGAACAAGAACAGTGGCTGAGGCCGAGACAAAAGACCACAGAGTGTGAGTGATGAGAAAAAACATCTCGAGTCCAGACTACAACAACAAACATCCTTGTGGAACAAAATAATGCGTATTATATAACTACAAGTCCCTGGATTTACTCTGGCCGGGGACCGCTGGTGCATTTCATCCTCTTTTTTACCCCTGTGTGTTTTTTCTGTCTCTGAACTACTAGAAATCTGCCAAAACAAGAAAAAAAAAAAAAAAAAAAAGCACCACAACTCTTTATAGAGCTGGGGGAAATCGCAAAGTTTGTTAATTAACTGTGTTTGTCAACACAAGCGACTCCTTTGAATAGTGATTTGATATAATATATGGATATGTGCAGCTTTGAATTTTTTATTTCCCTCATCTATTGCACATGGTACAGCGGCGCAATCGAAACGTATCGGCCACTTTTTTTTTTTTGTACTTTAGGAAAAATGTGCTAAGAATGGAGTCTCGAACCATGGGAATACATTAACTTGCACGCTTTCGACTTTTTTTTTCTTCTTAAATACTGAATTTAAATTGTGGTACACTGACTTAATTACATGCCTTCCATTTTCAGTTTGTTTGTGTTAATTTTTAATTACCTCCCCATCGTATAAAAACAGAACCTGAGGAATAGTTTAAGCTGTTTCCATTACAATGTTTATGTCCGGAAGTATTCATCAGCCTAATAATGAATCATATGATACTATGGTTTACAGTGTTGGTGGAATTCCCCTTGAATGCAACACAGCCCCTGTATTGTTCGACTCATATTGGAGCCACAAACTTTGTTCCATAAAGAATCTGCCTGACAGTGTTTCACCTTAGACATATTTCCTGTATTACTGCCTGTAAAGAGTTACAAACATCACATGGTTCTCATCTGTAAAAGGGGTTTGTTCTGTTGTCTCAATCCTAGATGACCCCCCCTCCCTTCCTTTTTTTTTTTTGTTTCCAGATTCTCTTCCAGGCGTCGTTGCCCAGCAAAACTAAGTCCTGGAAACTGAAACCCACCTGTGATCTCATTGCCTGGACCACAGGGTCGCACAAAGGGGGAGAGTGGGGGTGTGCGAACTCGTCGTGCTGGATGTGGCAGGCCGAGCTCGGAGCTGCAGGGGATTGAGGGAAGTGGTAAGAGGGTTAGATTACAGCAGCGGAGTGAGCCCAGCGCCGAGGTGTTGATCTGCCCCGGCACTCAGGCCCGTTCTCTGCGAACATCAGCTCCTCTAACCAGTTCTCGTAAAGTTCGCGGGTTCACGGAGGTGCCGCTAAACGTCAAGAACTCAGCGTCAGATTCACACCACCGACACGGTAAACATCTGCTTTACTTGTCGTCGCTGTGGAGCAGAAACCTCTTATGTCCGAAATGGTTATTTTTCAGGGAACTGGAAAAATGATTCATATTCTAAATAAATCGATAGAATTCAGAGATGTAGTCACGGGCCATTTTCAACACTTTTCACTGATTAAATATTTCTAAAACAATCAGGCTAATGTGAAAACTAACCAATAGAATCATTTTTGGACCAAAAAAAAAAAAAAAGATCAAAAATGGACTTACTAGGTTTCTACCCGACAGTGATGTTATGTATAGTCACAAAAAAAATTATTAGACCATCAAAAGTCATCAAAAACAATGCTTATGCAATCCAGTACAAACCCCTGTGTGTATCATGTGACTAAAACAGACAGAAAAGAAAACATGGAGTAAATGAATAATGCACTGTTTTTGTCAGTACAATGCCATAGATATTGATGTAAGAACTGAAGTGATTTGGGTTTTTATCAAGAAAACATGGAAAATGGATAGATATCAGCTCAGAAATTAAACTACTATGAACTATTTTTGTTGCTATCATTATATTTGTCCAAACAAATGGACCTTTAATTGTACCAGGCATTAAAATGAGCAAGAAATTGAAGAAAACAAGGGTGGTCTAATCATTTTTTTTCCGTGACTGTATGTTATACTGATGTTAATAATACCAAACCCTGAAAACCTGAAGTTGTATTGTCCTTTTTGGGCTAATTGTGTGTTTTCTCTGCACAATTGTTATAAAATCAGCTGATTACTGGATTTAACCCCTTTAACAAATTTACATATAAGTATATTAAAAACTAAATTGTGTTTTGGGTTTCAAGCAGATGCTAAATTAAAGGTACAGTGTGTAAGATTTTTTTTATAGTGTTCTTTCCAATAATCAATCTAATTATTGATTAGAATTGAAAAAAGTAGTGCTCAATCAGTAAAAAAAAAAAAAAAAAAAGTTAAACAAACATAGCGCAGGTACTGCTTACTGGGTGACGCCAATATCAACACCACTTTTCTCCCTACATGAGCCGACAGACGACAAAAATCGAAGTAGTCGCCTGCAGAACGAGGCGGGCTTCTCTATATCTTTAAATCTTTTCACGTTCTTTTTTTTTTTTTGCTCGATGGAAGTGACGGCAGAGAAGTTGAGGCGCTCGGCATTTTGGCAGGTTGTGGAAATGAAGTATTTGAAAATCGCGAAAGATACAGCCAAGGCTTTTTGTCCCAAAGTGCCTGCCGTTAGGTAAGCACAACACTGGAACAGAGCTACCACGCTGTCTTTGCAGTGATTCAAGTATTTGCTGCCACCTAGGGTAGGGGAGTTCCACACTGTACCTATAAGTGGATAGCATTAATGTCATTATAGTTCACCAAATGATAGAAATTTGGGTATAATGTTAAATAATGAAATAATAACGAATAAATTATGAAAAACTAATAAAACAGATTTTCCAGTCTCAGCAGATGAAGATGGTTTTATTGATGCCAGAAAATTATTTTCAGTGTCCTGACGAGGAACATATCAAATATTCCCAAACCGGAACCGAATGTGCTATGTCGGCTGTTTAAGGGAAACAGTTTGACGCAAATTTGCAACAGTCGACGTTAAAGGTGCGTATGACTTTCATCACCAATGTTTCATCAAATCTGTAAAATCAGAGTTGTAGCCTAAGTAATTACGCACCTGAATCTCTTCCCTCATGGTGAATAATTTCGAAGTTGACATCATCACAAGCAGTCCATTTGTTTACATACCGAGCCGGTAGGTCACTCGGGCATTTTCGGAAATTTGTCGCGAAGTGCATCGTGGGAATGGGAATTCCACGCAGCCGCAATATGGCCGCAGCAGCAACAAACACGGAAACGGCGTCATTGCGTCTTAATGCTGCGTGGAATTCCGAAAAGGCCTGAGTGACAGTTTGGTTTCGGTTTGGTATGTAAACAAACGGACTGCTTGTGATGATGTCAACTTCGAAGTTGTTCACCGTGAGGGAAGAGATTCAGGTGCGTAATCACAGAAAAACCAACGGATTCGTGACACTGAAGCTATCACTCGGGTTTTACAGATTCGATGAAAAATTGGTGAGGCAGCTTTAAGGGATTAATCACTAATCAGCTAATTAAATATGTAGATCCTTGCCTCTAAAATGTCATGTTTGTTGCAGCGTAAAGGTCATTTTTCCATTTTGAAATATTAGTTGTCCAAATTATGCGATTGAAAGTTGTCATATTTGGCTGTGGGAAATTATCAGTTGACATTTCAAATATTGTGGCGTTCCATTGATTAGGCAAAAATTACAACAATCATTGTCAGGGAATCAAATTTGGTTTGGAAATTACATTTTATGCCAATGTTTCCTGGTAATTTAATTGTACATTGTTAAAAGGTTAAACTGTTTTGTGCAAGGACTAGGCAAAAACTGAGGCTCACGGTTATGTTTTGACAGCGCTGAGTTGTGAAGTTTAGTTTATGGTCTTTAATTTCCGTACACGCCGCTCCTTCATAATATGTTCTTACATTACTTGACTGTTATTACAGACGTTCGCACCTCTTCTGAAAATGTGCTTGTACATCAGACTGCCATGATGTTTTTCAGCAAAGAAAAAATGCTGTTGCCAGTTCAACACCGAGACATTTCATACTTAAAAAGACATAAATATATATTGGTGCCAATGGAGACCAAGTCGCAGTTTAAAGAGCGTGATAATCCAGTCTGTCAGATGTATTTTCAGGCAAAGTTTCATCTAAACCAACTGAACGTACAGAGCATTATACTGCAACACATTATTATGGAACATGTGCTTTCTCGTGTTTCAGCCCAACTCCCCAAGCTCTAATCGGAGAAACGTAATCTTCCGAGTCTTAGATATTGCCCTTGCCAGGTTTGTTTGTCACATCGTCTGGATTGTGTTGCAGTTTGTTTTGACAGGAGAATCACACGACCTATATTTCACAGGCTATATTTATCAAGTGAAAAAAAAAAAAAAAAAAAAAACCTTCATGTTCTTTGTTTGATCAGATGCATATATCAGCTCTTTGAGTTCCCTGCGAGTTACATTCGCTCCTACTGTCCATGAAAGTAGTGGAAAACATCTGTAATAAGTGATATCAAACGAGTGCATCAAAGCTTTGCTGCAGGATTTAAAGAGAAACAGCATCCAGTAGTCGCAGCCTATCGTCTTGTCATCGAGTTTCCGAGCCTCAGACATGTGGAAAGATTTTAGGGAAAGATTGTTTTTTCTTAGAGCAAACACCTCTTCATTTTCCCGCCCCTGTTGAAGAGGAAACCTCAGCTGGAGGTCACACTGCACTAGTACCTGCTGGGTCCTAAAAAGTCTTAAATTTACAAATCTGCATGAAATACCTTTAAAAAGCCTTAAAAATGTATTGAATTATATATTGTAGATTTAACGTTATGTTGCTATAAACTTGTTTGCTGTATTGTGTTTAAATGTGTCTGGGAAATGGCCAAGTCCAGGGTTCCCACAGGTTTCAAAAGTTACATTTAAGGCCTTTTTAAGACTACTTAGAACAGAATTTAAAGCCTATTTCACAGCCATACTGACAAAAATTTATGACTCCTAGAATTTAGGAAAATGTATTTATTGACTCCAGCGCCTTCATTCCCAAAATTCCAAGTGACTTCTCACTGGGGCCTGCAAAGTTAACGATAACTGTTCCAAATTTCAATATAAATTGTCGGGTGGAACTGAGTAGACTAACATTACTTTCTAGTTTGGACATTTCACAGACACATTTTAATACAATCCAGCTAACAAATGTATGGCAACATAATTTAAGATCTACCGTATCCAATTTAATACCTGTTAAAGACTTTTTTAAAAAGTTTTGAATGCAGATTTGTGAATTCAAGAGTTTTAAGACTTTTTAAGACCCTGAAGGAGCCCTGCAAGCTGCAAAGAAAGTAACATTATTCTACTCAGTTCCATCCGTTCCAACCCGACAATTTATACGGAAACAAGTGATTCCAGGCACAACAAACCCCGCCCATTGCATGCATTGTAGCTTATCTGGCATCGATCCAGCTGATGTCATCATGTCTGTGCATGTGCTGATGTCAGCATAGACAAATATCACTTATTATAAGTAAATGGAAGGAAAAAAAAAATCATAAAAAATTTAAACTTTGACCTACTGATCCCAAAATGTAATCAAATCAATTCTAGATCACTTGCAATCTATAAACCCAATTTGGTATGAATTCGACCAATAGTTTTGCTCCTAAAGAGTTAACAAACAAGCAAACAAGGAAACAAACCGAACCTAAAACAATACCCCTTGCCTTCCCTTCGGGGGGTGGGGTAATTAGGAAGCAATTATCCAACGTGATATCATGAACTGCATATGGATAACACACCACTTTTAATTGGCGCGTTATATGTACGCATTTATAAGCTTTCCGCGTGTACGTTCATGCAACGTCAAATACCCTGTGATTTGCCGTTAGGGTCAGGGTTAGGGGTTACAGATATGTAACCGGAGATGTTGGCACGCTTGGCGTTGAATAACACGTGAAAGGATGAAAACGCACGCCAAAACTGGTAAAAAGGTTTCACGTGACGAGGAAGCTGCGTCGGTCACTCTCAGCCTAGGATGTGTGTTTCTTATGAAGAACT
The DNA here is from genome assembly GCA_037367295.1 of Apogon hyalosoma. NCBI lineage: Eukaryota > Metazoa > Chordata > Actinopteri > Kurtiformes > Apogonidae > Apogon > Apogon hyalosoma. The sequence continues at coordinate 9,267,564 of JAPQRP010000017.1, read as the reverse complement.
TCATGAACTGATAACAGCTTGACACAACACAACAGTCAAAAAACACTTATTTCTGCCTTCTTTTTAATTTTTTTTCATACTTTTTTGAGCAGCACGCTAAATGCCGTATCAGCTGGTGTGACATACAACGTGATTTCCTGATATCGGTCTGAATTCTTGCAAAATTTGCAGTCCCCAGTGAGAAATGACTCAGAACGGTGGGAATAAACACGTTTTAATAATTTTACTAGGAGTCATTAATTTTTGCCAGTATGGTCATGAAACGGACATGAAATTCTGTTCTTAATAGTCTTAAAAAGTCTTAAATTTAACACGTAGGAACCCTGCTATTGGCTTCTTACATAAACCCAAGCCAGACGGTTTTATTTACAGACATTGATTACTGAGGGAAAGTGTCTCGCAAGTCAGTCTCTGGCACGTTCTCGAATCACAATGTTAAGAGACACAAATTGCATTGAGTAAAAATGAAAAAAGGCATTTAAGTGTGTCCATTGGGTTTTGGCTGTGCTCATAACACACATTCTCAGCCATGCAAGCCTTTCTTCGCTAAACAATAGGAAGTTTACTCAAGACTTCAGAAGTTGTTTTGGGGGAGAGGATTACATGCAGAGCTGCATCCAAATTCTTGCTTTGAAGCTAAAGTTTATCTCACTGCTGTGTCTGACAGTGAGCGTGCAGGCAGTCAAAACTGATTAGAGAGCAGGAAGTCATTGTTTGTTGGTGCTGGGGTTGATATTTGTAATGGAAATGAATTTGGCTGGATAGAACAAACAACCCCCTCCGTAGGGACTTGGACTGTTCTCATGTCACTCAACATGTCAATGCAGGTCGTCGCCGAAGTCTGACATGATGCTGTGGTGAAGATTACAGCATATGGAACACACACACACACACACACATACAAATACATACATACGCAGACTTTACCTGCGCTGACAGGACAGTGACTGGGCACCTAATGAGCAGAAGATAAGTATGGGAGCAGATCTAGTCTCTGTGGGCCAGTTGTCTTGGCTGGGGAGGCCGTTTAAAGTGGGTTCCAGCCCTAGGGCAGAGCTGAAATATGCAGTAGGAACACACTGTAGGAAAATGAAGCGCGGAGCAAGCGAGATAGTTCCCGGGGTATTCACTTACATAAATGAGGCGAGACGTATTGAGGCTAAGCCGTAACTTTTCCCTTCTGAAAGTTGCAAACTGTGAACAATGCAAGGGTGGAGTTTTTTTTTTTTTCCTTTTTTTTTCTTTCTTCATTTTTTAATAAATCCACATAAACTATTCTGACCTCCTCGCTGTGGCCATTTGTGCTTTTCACCCTTTCACTTTATTCGCTTCTTCTGTGTCTCATATTTTAACCCGTAAAAACCCAGTGCTACTTTTATGGCAGTTCCCAAATTAATTTCCCCCTCTATTAATCCTTTCTAAAGTGATTTATCGCACTTTTTTTTAATAAGGTTATCCTCCGTATTTTGCATTTTTTTCTGCGAAAATCAGGCGTTTTCCTATATTTAATTCACTGATCATGTAGATGTCCATAGAAGCTCAGATTAATCCTTTCGGGCATAGTGGTCACTACAGTGGACAGCTATTCTACAGCTGCTCTCTTGTACATTCATGGGTTTTGTTGTTTGTACGTGGAACCGGCTCGACTCAACTCAGGTACCAGGTACTATTCCTGGAGACCAGTTCCATTACAGGACACTACGGACTTTAGAGTTCCTGGTTGTCATAGCGACACGGAGCGTAACTTCTGTGACGTCTGCTCAGAGTTGCTGATAAACTCACTCGTTGCCCGTTGTCCCGTCAAGCTCACGCTGACCAAGGACAGAAATGTCTGAATCTCTTCGACCGACCACGGTGTAGTTTTGCGGGCCGCCATCATGTGGATTAACCTATTTACTGTAAACTTTCACATCTTTTTTTTTTTAAATGGCGGGTCACACATTGATAACACAGTGACAACTCTCTGACCAATCAATAGTCTGCAGTGTTTACACGTCACATTTTAGTAAGTCTTCCCCCGTCTGGGAACCTCAACGAAGTAGATACCAAAAAACTAATACTGGGTACCAGATTCCAGGTTCTTTTACGTAATGGAAAAAAAAATGCAAAAGGACCGAGCCGAGTCGAGCCGGTACCACGTAGTGGAAACGCGGCATTAGTTTGCTTATCACCCAACACAGTGGACGCTTATGCACCATCCCATCCACTGCAATTCATACCATTACTGTAACCTGATCTGCAGTAACAGGTTTGAGTGTAAATCATACTGCTAATTGTTATTAGACTGTAATTAACTATTTTCTTAAACAAAAAGTTTATTTTTTTTGTATATTATCTCCATGAAGTGAGTAACAACTAGTATTAGACTATGATTAAAATGTGAGAAAACATCAGATTGGCTGAATTAAAAATGTTTTTATTTCATAGTTTTCAAACACTATATCATTTTCTGGTATCATGTTTTAAATATGTTTCTTTGCTTCAAAAATTAAACACATGGTGCCCAGCTGAGTGGACATTTTTGGAACTCCATGAAAAATAGGTTTATTAAAACAAAATTCAATCCCATTGTTTTTTTTCATGCCTAAAGGGGGGGGGGTCATTAATTAAGATTCTCATAATTCATGCATGAAAGGGTGAAAGTTGAAGGTTGTTACATCAGAAACAGAGAAAACTGACGAAAACGTGACTTTTTCAGTCAAATCTGTCGTTAACTGAACATAAACCAAGCGTCTCCATCCACTGTCATTGATCCAACTCCGTGGGTTTTACTGGTGAATCAATGTTGTAGAAGATGATAGCGTTTCCACGGTAACTACGGAGCCTCTGAACGTCCAAATGGGTCATATCTGGTGACCATGAAAAGATGACAAACTGTATTTTACACCAATTATTCACATGTATTGATAGGATTAGTGGATCAACAGGAATTAAAGAGTTTGGATCAGTGGATGTTTGGGTCTTTATGCGTTAAAGGTGAATGTTTTAAACTGGCTGCTTTGTACCTCTTTTTTCCAACTATAAGTGGGTATTTTTTTGGCTGCATTTCCACATCTTAGTAAATTCTAAAATCTTTATCTACCTTTACCTCCCCTGTCTTTTCTGTCCTGCTGGATTTCACACTCATCTGTTCTGTTAGGCCCACTCAAGACTGTCCACGGTAATGAACTCACAGACTTTGGGGTGAATTCCCATTAAGTCAGTGAGAGATTAGAGGTGTCCTGCTGTCAAATTGTCAAGTGCGTGAGGGATCTTTCATAGACATTTTGAGCCCTTTATGCTTACCTTTTTGATAAGTTACATTTGGTTAGATAGCTGCTGGCTTAGAAAAAAAAAAAAAAAAAAAAGCACTAAAAACACTGAACAATAAAAATAATAATAATAAAAAACAATATACAATGATTTTAGATCACACGCACCTCAATTATTCATCAACCATTTCTTTTCATTTTTGCATAATGATACTATTTTGACAAAAACAAGTAAACTGACAATTATTTCTCTTGGCTTTGAAAGACAAGTACCTGGAAGACATTCAAATGAGGCAGACAGTCCCAGAAGTATCTTGGCTGTGAACAAAGTAAAAGTTAAAAAAAATTAAAAATAACACAAACTGAAGTCTAATGGTGCTAAACAAAACTGCGTTAGCATAATACATCAAGTGAATTTAAAGAAAAACTCGGAAAAGTAATGTTGTCAGGGTGGCATTTGAGGATATGTTTGTCCAACAGAGATAATACACTGTACTTTTCACCAGTTACATATAATGCTTCGCCTTCTATCTGAGGAAGATGTGGTCAGAGGGACTGAGAACGTATTCAAGTAGATTAAAAAGGTCCACGTTTTCCTAAAAATGCTGACTCGGATATTTTTTCCGGGACTCATTCTGGCCTCAACTGTTTGACTAATGTTTGATCTGGTGGTTCATCTTTTAACCCTTTATCAGAAAAGTGACTGTTTTTGGTCATTTCCGCACACATTATAAGACAGTGGCAGCAACAGTTCCAGTGAGTCAACAGTCTCAGGTCCAATGTGGTCTACAGGGTCTGTAAGGTCCGCCTCTGCATGAACAGTGAGTGGACCTGCTTTGTTCGGTACCATGAAGTAATGGTACTAA
>JAPQRP010000017.1:9232834-9249130 GCA_037367295.1 Apogon hyalosoma | reverse complement strand
TCAGCATTTTTGATTTTAAAAAATGTGGCAAAATTTGTTCCTGTGCCAAATGTGTCTGTTTTTATTTTCAAAACGTTGTAAACAAACAGCATATATTTAACTTTAATATGTTAAAAAACAACAAATCTTTCTAAGTATATTGTGTGTGCAAAATCTAAACTGAAAACGATCATCTTTCAGGACACCCCTACCCCTTCACGTGAGCATCCTAAATGGAGGGGTAGGGCTAAGGGAGAGGGCCAAGGGTCTACTGAGATTGGGTCAAAATGTCGAACATGAAAAGTCAGATTTAGACACTTTCTCACATCTTTCTAATATATGCACACAGTTCATAAAATAAACAAGTTTAGGTCTACACATGACCATGCCATGAGAATAAAGGCATTTTATTATCCCTTTTTCAAAGAGCACCTCTAACAAACTCTTTTTTTGGGTCCTAGAGGCATTCCTTGCCATTATTATTTTTTTAAGTTCAGGTCTATGGTTGTCCTGAATGTGTACGGGAGCTTTGGCCTCCGTTTTAATTTCGTTTTAATGGCTTTACCATTACAGCTCCCTGCATTAGTAGAGCACGTAAGAAAGAACATCGTCATTTTAACAAGCATGAGTACAGTCATTAGAGTACAGTCAACAGTGAGATTGTGGACACAGTGTAAACAGCCCATCCTGGCCCCGGCTCCGTGACCCTGCCGGAGGGTTTGGGGATAGTTAATAGTTGCTCGTATATCTTGTGACATACGGTGCATGTGTTGGAGTCGGTCACAGGTTTGTGTGGGAGCGAGTCAAAGGCACGAGAACGCAGGAGGCAGCTGCATCAGTCTCCATTAGTTGAGCTGCTCGCAGACCTGATGTAGTGGCTCAGATAAGATCCAGCGGCAGATACAGAAACATCAACACTGTTCTACCGCCATGGTGGATTTAATGAGATATAAGCCAAAAAGACTGGCCTTTTGTCGAAAACATCATCGGCTGCTTGCTTATTACATACTGTTTTTGTTGTGTTTAAGCCTTTACAGAGCACACAGACATACTCTGAAATTCAAAATGTCAACCTTAGGCTACGTTCAGACTGCAGGCAAATGTGGGCCAAATCTGATTTTTTTGCCCATATGTGACCTGTTTCCGATCTGTTAAAGACAGTTTGAACAGCACAAATCCGATTTTTTTTTGTAATCTGACCCGTGCCACTTTCATATGTATATGATACGTATCTGATATTTTTTAATACAGCTTCTGAGACTGAATGGCCAGGTTGCACTTCCGTAAACACAATGCGTGCCTGTGTGCTACGTCAGGATCTCTTTTGCACATGTGGGCCACTTCAGGGTCGCATTCAGTTCATACTCAAAACTGATAGAAGTTGCATTTAACGTGTAATATGAACGAGCACACAAAAAAAAAAAATCTGATTTCACCAAAAAATCAGAATTGCGCACTAACACCTACTGTCTGAACATAGCCTTAGGGTGCTTTCACACCTACAGCACTTGGTGCGCAGCAAACGTTCCATTTGAACCAAAAGCTCTTAGTTCGGTTTGTTTTTGTTGGTGTGAAAGCATCAATTGCACTCGGATCCGCACTAAATCAAGCAGACCCAGCCCTCCAAACAGAGGTGGTCTCGGTTCGCTTGACTCCGCACCAAATGCCAGACTCTGGTGCGGTCCCTCTAGTGAGAACGCGAATTCGGGTCCAAACTATAGACAGTAGATCCGAACGAACTATTCCAAATGCATCATGGGTCAGGTCAGGTCAGCATGACCACATTTATGAAAATAGTGCGTCTCCTCTGCCTGAAATGACGCACTATACACCTTTGGCGACTCCAGTGCATCAGCAGATTGTTCTCCAGATGCAGCCGCGACTCATTCTCCAATTGGATATTTGGCCAAAAACGGCCAATACATAGAATATAATATACAAAGATCAGGGTAAGTACCAATGTGCGAATGAGTCGCTCCATAGTGAGTCAAAATTGGCGCTTATTTCTACTGGAGAATAAACATTGATGAAACGTCAATCGGACCAATTCTGGTTCATTTGCAGGTGTGAAAGCGGACCACACTGGAGTCTATATGCTACAGAATAACGATTTGATTGCCTGGTGCGGACCAAATAATCGAACTAGCGGTGTGAAAGCGCCCTTAGTGTGTTATTGGAGGACAAAACAGGGCTTTATACTTTTGTGAAATTTTTCAAAAAAATTTATGTCACGTAAGAAATCAAGGTCAATGAAATTACCATATTTGGTTCCTTGCCGATGTGTGGCAAAAAAAAAGAAAAATGTAATGTGAAAGGAACGTGTATTTTAGAACATTAGAACATCACTTTTAGAACATTACAACAACATACTGTAAGTGCTGACAGACATTTGTCAACATACATAGAATAGAATAGAATAGAATAGAATAGAATAGAATAGAATAGAATAGAATAGGCTCTATTGTCATTACACCCATTGTGCAACGAAATTGCAGGTGGTCTCTGCCAGCAACAGTGCACTTACATCTAAGTAGCAATACAGCAAGACAGACATTTTTAAAAAAGTATAAAAATATAAAAGTTTGCAATCAAAAAATATGTACAAAATGGAGGTATACTGTATGAAAGGCTAAGATTTCATAATTTAAGGTAGTATACAATGTGCAAATATAGTTGTTTAAACAATGTAAACATTTGTAACAGTGTGAACAGTGCAAATATAACAATGTAGTCAACAGTCACTTTTCCATTGACCCTCAAATTGCACAAATATAACTTGTGCATAAAAATGTACCTAATGGAAAAACGACAATTTTGCCAAAACTCTCGTTTTTCAATTAAAAGTTTTTCCGCTGGCAAGAGGTGGTTTTTGGGGCGTAGTGCAAATGCTTTATTACGCAAAACTGCAATGGAAAGACCTTTTTTCACAACTAGAGTCAGGTGAATTAAAAAAACTGATGGTGACGAACATTACAACGAGCAAAGAAGAGTTTTAAAAGAAACACGACGCGGTATGTGTGGACACACCAGGAAACCAAATCATTTTTTAATTTAGTACGGAATGGAGGGGTAATATTTAATAATAATAATGAATACATCTGTAAATCATCACCATATTTACATTTGTTGCCATGTTTATGGAATGACTCCTCGTGTCACCTCGCAATAATAAATAAACAAATCATCGCATTTGTGAGTTGATGGAAAAACCGACATAACCCACTTCTGTTTTTTCGACATTTAGTAAATATCGGTAAAGTTTTGCGCAGATGTTCAATGGAAAAGCGACTAATGTGGTATGTAAGCAGACATGTACCAGTGTAAGTGGTGCATGTGGTGTAAACAGTGCAATTTCAACAGTGTGTAACAGTGTAGGCAGTGCAAATGTAACAGGGTAGACGTGAAACATGTAACGGTGTATCCCTTTGAACGTCATTCCTTACATTAGTACCATTACTTCATGGTACCGAACAAAGCAGGTCCACTCACTGTTCATGCAGAGGTGGACCTTACAGACCCTGGAGACCACATTGGACCTTAGATTGTGGTGACTCACTGGAACTGTTGCTGCCACTGTCTTATAATGTGTGCGGAAATTACCAAAAACAGTCACTTGCCCAATAAGGAAAACTGGAGGACATAGCTCTACAGTTTTCTTTGGAAGGGGGAACAAACAGGAGACCACTACTCCTCTGTAACTGTAGAGTTAATCGACAAGATGAATTATCACCTGCAAACCTGACACTTGGCAGCAACACGACTTTTCATGCTTTTTTTTATTGTATCCGGATGAAGGCTAACTTGTGCGGATGAGGACGGTGATTGAAACACTGTTCACAGACCAGCTTCTGGCAATTTTAACAAGCAGTTGATAGCAATGCAAATCACTGGGATTAAGTCAAGCTGAGACGGACCAGTTCACACCGCTGCAACCGCTCCCTGCGACACACTCAAACACTTTTGTCTCTTCACAAAATTGGAGCTGAATTTGTCGCTGTAACCACGAAAACCCAGTCTTATTTTAACCTTAACGACCTTTTTTCTGTATTTCGTGTCTAAATTTGACCGAGCTGATTGCTGTCACGGCATTCATCTGCAATGTTTGCATAGATTCCCCCAAGAAAAGGAAACCTGAAAATTGCAGTCAATGCAAAAGGTAAGTTTATCAGCATCTAAAGGTGTCGTTGGTTGGATTTTGGTTATATAAGTCAAAAACGCATGATTATAACCCAAACTAGTCAAGGCAGACGGCCATCCTCCAGGAGTCAGTGTCTGCACCACTGTCACCACTCACAAGTGTTTGCTCCTGGAGGATGCTGTTTGAAGTGTTTTGGTTCCGGCGTACAACAGAGGCATAAAAGCCAGGAGTCGGATGGTCAAAGCATGTTGTTTGACTTTTTGGAGGTATGCACGGCTCGACAGATGAGTGAGGCGGGGGGTTGATATGAATAAAGCAGGAGGAATAATACACGGGGGGGTTAAGAGTGGAGGGAGGGACTTTTCCATAAGTACCGCAACATATACAGTTCTCTCTCTCTCTCTCTCTCTTTCTCTGATATCTTCACAGCTAACTTACGAGTAGCTGAAAATTTAAGCTTGACAAAAAATTGTGATTTGATTCATATCGTGATACATATCAATATTGTCTGATATGCAAAAAATTATCGTGATATGATTTTTTTTTTCTATATTGTCCAGCCCTGTTTAAAATGCCCAATTCCATTTTAATAAAGCAAAATATCGCTTCTTTAACAGTGGTTCTCATTCTTACGTCACCTGCCATAAAACAGAAAGTTTTCCCTTCGGAGTCACTGTAGAAACATCACAGCACAGTGTGATGGATTCTGTGGAGGAGATCCCATGCTCTGTAGATATGAATGGATTTACATAACAGGAGCCTTTTCATTTCATGCAATTAAATTGAAACGCATACCCTTTGCTTATTACACAAGTGCTTTCACAGTGATTGGGCATATTAAAATATTGCTTTATTTTTGCACTGCAAATGTCATGTGACGACAGTGATGACCCTGCTGACTTCATACTGTTCTGTATGAAACTCAGTAATGAAAAAAAAAATAACTAAGCGGAGCAGGCATATGGAGCAGTATCACCCTGTAACTCACTATGATGAGGAGGTTTTTTGGAATGTGAACATCATGAATTAAATACAGTTTGCATTGTGACACTGGATTGAACAGACTGGAGACCCCCAGGTTATAGCTTTAGTTCCAGATTATGTTGAATCCATTACTGTTTCTATTGCATGAATTAAGCATGACCCACCTTTCTGTGTGGAGTTTGTATGTTCCCCCTTTGTCTGCATAGGTTCTCTTCCTCCCATCATCCAAAGACCCGCATTAATATAGGGGTGTCAAAAAAAAAAAAAAAAAAAAAATACAGGGGTGTCAAACTCATTTAAGACCCCATCATGATCTGAAGTGGAATAATAACATAATAACCTATAAATAATGTCAACACCAAACTTTTCTCTATGTTTTGGAATGAAAAAAGTAAAATTACACGATGGAAATGTTTGCATCTACAATTTTTTTTTAAAAATGCAAATAGCATAAACAACTATGAACAAATTGAAATTTCTTAAGAAAAATAAGTGCAGTTTTAACATTTTTATGCCTCTTCTGATTATTTCCACGTGTGCATTACAATTTACAGATCACAGCGGATCTACAAATACACAAAACACTTAGTAACAAGAAAAGTAAGTGCAATTTAACAATATTCTGCCTAAGACATTTCAGGTTGTTCATATTTGTTCAGATTACTCACATTTTTTTGTGAAATGATAGTTTGTAAATGTAAACATTTTCATGTCATTTTACTTTTTTATACTAAAACAAAGAGAAAAAATTGGAGTTCTCATTTTTTATTTGTTATTATGAACCAAGGGCTGAACCTGAACTAAAATCGTTGTTAATATCTTCAGTGTCATTTTTGCATTTCACAAATTTATCCCATGGGCTGGGTTGGACCCTTTGGCAGGCTGGTTTTGGGCCATGGGCCTCATGTTTGACACCCGTGCACAAATAGGCTAGGGCGGTGTTAAAGGGGGGTAAACATGACAAATTCATGGGGCCCAGCATTCCTGGGGGACCCCGAGACTGCCCCCCGGGTCCAACAGATTCTTTCCGGTGTTAATCTAAATTGCCCATAGGTGTGAATGTGAGAGTGACTGATTGTTCATCTCTATATGTCAGCACTGCAATGAACATCCAGGGTAAACACCGCTTTCAGCCGAAACACATCTGGGATAGGCTGCAGCAGGAGGATAAAGCAGGTCAGAAGATGAATGAATGAAAATAGTCTTTTACCGAATGAGTGCAAATTCACACTGCTGCTTACATGAATCATTCTGATGCAAAATAGTCTTAATTTGATGCTTATACTCAAATGATTATACATAAATGAAAGCATGACTATATTCCATTTTTGCTATTAGATGGTAAATTTTACACCATGAACCGTTAAGTTAATTCAAACATAGCTTTTTCATTCCCCAGACAAATCTTATCTTTTGGCACAAACTCAGAACGCCTCATGTCCCCATGTTGAGTAGTGTAATAGTAAAGTAAAGTAGCATAAAAAGTAGCAAAAGTGGTTAAGGGCACCTGCCATAAAGTGAAATGTCAAACTGATGACAGGAAACTTTCCCTGCAGATGCACCCGGAGAACATTCCTGTGATGACCTGTCTCTGCAGTGGGAGTCAGATTACGGTATGTCAACCAGGACAGAAGTGGTGTGTGATTGATGACGGGTCATCACTCACCGCTGCCGTCACACTGTGTCGGAGCCGCTCTGTTAGCGGGGGCCGCAGCCTCCTGACTTATGGCCACCATCTCCCGCTTTAATGGATATTGTTTTAGCAGTGTATTTGCTTAGGGAGGCTTATACCGGCTTCTCCAGTTATTATGAGCAACAGTATGTGTGTATGTGTGGGGCAGTGACCTGCAGGCTGGACTGAAGTCCTGCCAACACAAACTGACTCACTTCTTGGAATCTTTCAATTTGCCACAATAAATCACAGCAGTAGGCAGGGGCCAGCCAATCTACTGAAACACTAGACACTGCATGTGTGTGTGTGGCTGCACATATGTGTGTGCTCTTATTTGGTAAATTCACAAGTGTACAGTATATGGCTATAGATCCTGTTTTTCTAAGTGGGAGCCGCCTGGCTTCAGCTTAATGCTTTGATTTAGTATTATGGGGTGTCCTGCCAAAACTTCCCAGTAAAGGTTTACCACCATGTTTTGACTCCTATTTAGATTTACTTCTTACATTTTCATCTTACACTCCATCTGCCGAGTCACAAGCCAACAAGAAAGGAATTTTAAGAAGGGGATAGTTCAGGGGTTTTGCGAGCTTTTCCAACTCAATATCCACAACAGAAATTTAGTGTCTTGAGCGCAATTAAAAAAAAAACAAAAAAAAAAAAAAAACATTAGCAACGCTACATACTTTAGTAAACCATCAAATGTAATAAATGTACTCCAGTGTTATGTAATTCACTTTAACCCCTTCAACCACGGGTGTCAAACTCATTTCTTCCAGGCCCAACTGGATCTCAAGTGGGCCAGACCAGTAGAGTAAAAGCATCATAACCTATAAATAATTATAGTTTTTTCTCCTCATTTTAGTGCAAGAAAAAGCATTAAATTATTAAATATATTTACATTAACAAACTATCATTTAACAAAAAAGAAAGTGAATAACCTGAAAGAAAAAAGACATTTGTAAGAAAAATAAGTGGAGTTTTAACAATATCGTGCCTCACCTTATCATTTATACACATGCATTATGCACAATGTTACATGAACATTTGGTAACAAGCATAATATCGTTAAAAATTTGGAGTTTGGAACTAAAATGAGAACAATTTCTCAATCAATTTCTCATTTTCCTAGGTCGTTGTTCTTGGTAGTTCTTCGAGGATCAACTGGACCAGTTTTGTTTCAAAAGAGCAAAACTAGTCCAGTTGAACCTAGAAGCGAGAAAAATGGAGTTGTCACTGTTTATAGGTTATGATGTTATTATTTTACTTTAGGTCATAATGGTCTGTACGTGGAACCTGAGCTAAAATGAGTTCAACACCCTTGATTGTTAATATCTCCAGTGTAATTTTTTCACTTTGCAAATTCAGCCCACCGGCCAGATTGGACCTTTTGGCGGGCCGGTTTTGGCCCCCGGACCACCCGCTTTAAACCCTAAGCCTAAAATAGTCCATCTGAACTTTTTTTTTTTTCTATTTTGACTTAAAAAAGGTTAGAAAATATGCCTGTGAGCGAGTCCTTCTGCCCATTTTCCCAGGGCACTTAGAACTTTCAAAATCTAGCAATCATTTACAATTTACTGCAGGTTATAATTCTACTAAAACGGCCTCTTCTCCAGCTTCTAGTACAGGTGTGAGTCAAATTACTGTAATGACCCAGTAAAGCCTATAAAGTACAACGTCTCAGGTTTCAGAAGCCGTCGGAATTTTTCCAGTTGCACAAACAGTGAAAGAGTTACAGCCATCCAAACTGTATATGTACAGGGTGTCAGCGATGACGCGTCAGGTTTTAAAGATTTAAAGACAAGCCCATGAGTCAGTGTCAACTTTAACAATAAGTAATGTTTACTACTCATTCACACCAAGTATAAGATACAGAAATGCAAACATGCACACTGACAAACTGTCTCTTTCTGCTTTTTACATAATAAATAACCATATACTGAGAATGCTGCATTTGGAGATGTCTGTCCACTCCGTCTGTTTTGCAGGTTTCATTACTGTGGTCACCTTTAAAAATCTGCAACGCTTAGAATACTTTCGGTGACGCTAACATTTCTAAACACTGACATTACACTCATGATGAAGACTGAAGGAATCACAGAAGTCCTACTAAACGCGACCTTAGCCAGAGAGCCGATCCCCGAGCATCGAACGCAACGTACGACAGGACTCCATCATTTCCATGTTCATTTATTGTTTCATTTTCATTCAGTAATATGAATAAGTACAGTACACTGGCTTCTATGATAGTGTGTAAATAGAAGAGTAAACGAATATAGTCCTTTACTCCTCAGTTCTGACCTGGAAATTGATCTTGTTGCACTATCTCTAATAGTTCCCCCTAAAGTACATATCGAGAACTGAAGAGGCTGGTCAGAGGAGCTATGATAAGTGTTGCCTGTTATGTAAATATGCATATAGTTATTGGTGTTTTATTACTCACTACTATTATTATTATTTTCCTATTGTTTGCTTTTTTTACTATCTTTATGCATGCACATTTTCTTCTTGCACTTTATTCTGTTGCTGTTTTGACCTATGAATTTCCCCATTGTGGGATCAATAAAATCTAATCTAATCGAATCTAATATATCATTTTGATCAGTGTTTTCAGTCTATGTGTCCCTATCAAATAAAGACCATAAACAGATGAATCCTTTGCAGAAATTTATCCGAATCTTATTGACAGTCAGGCCCACGATGTACAACACACACTTCCAGTCAAAAGTTTGGACTCACCTCCTCATTTAAATGACACGAGCTGGACCTCAGATGACCAACAAGTGCTCAGCATCACTGGGAACTCCTTCAAGACTGTTGGAAAACATTTCAGGTGTCTGCCTCATGAAGCTCATCCAGAGAACGCCAAGAATGTGCAAAGCAGTAATAAAAGCAAAATGTGTCTATTTTGAAGAATCTAAAATATAAAACTTGGTTTGAGTTATGTCACAGTTTTTTAAATTACATAATTGCATATGTGTTTATTCATAGTTTTGATGCCTTCAGTGACAGTCTATGATGGAAATAGTCATGAAAATAAAGAAAAAACAGCTGAGTCCAAACTTTTGACTGGTAGTGTACATCTGGATTATACAAACCACAGCAGGGGAGGACTTTAAACATGAAAGTTTTCCTCAATCTTAAATTGCATTAGTAGTTTATTACACGCAAACGTGGAGTCAAACTTAAACTGAAAAAAATGTATGACACCTCTGTGCCATGCTGTGAAACTGCAAAGTTAATCATACGTAACATGAACGCTCATCTGACAGATCATAAACCTCAGCAGTAACTGTAACTAAATAACAGACAGATGATGCAGCTGTTCCACATGTCATTTATAGTCAATGTTTCTTTGAAATGATGGCTCGGAGGCGAGGATGTCTCATTTTGTTAAACGCCTGTTGCTTCTCCTCCGATCTCCTCTTTAACACCTCTGATCACGTCTCCACTAGGAGCAAATAAGACATGAGGAGAGGAGGCAAAGTGACGACCCGAGGAGCTGCAATTTGAAAACTGAGAAGGGAGATATGGGAGTCTGTTTGCACTTGTGCATGCTGGGAAATGTCCTTACATGCCTACGCTGGAATACTACAACTGTAATATGAGGCCAACTGTATTGAAAAGTTTTAATCTTGCAAAATGTGCAAAGTAAATGTTGGCCAACAGTGGCATCATACTCAAACATACACTATATGGACAAAAGTATTGGGACACCTTAAATTCAGGTTCTTCTTTTCTAACAGGGGTCTAGGATACAAAGCAGTAATGATTAATGTCATAATATAGTTTTATATTGTGATAAATATCATATTGATTATTACTATTTTTGTTTACATCTCAAATCAGCATGAACAGGACATCTTACAGCTGTGGCCACGATGTGTCCCAATATTTTGGTCCATATAGTTGATAAACATCAATATTTCCTTAAAGTTTAATTTGAGGTTTTTCTTCCTCAGTGAAATGTGAAAAAGGTAGATGGTTAGTTGTGGCAGAAAATTATTATTTACAGTCAGAGCATGAAAAATATTTAATAAATTTAGAGGTAGAACGTTTAAAATCATAGTCATGGATAAAAAAAAACAACAAAAACAAAACAAATGCAAACCATCTCTGAGGCATTTTGGAAGCAAAGATACCAATTTAAACCAAACAAACCAATGTAATAATATTGAGGAAAAAAAAAAAGAAGAAGAGAAACACCTGAATTCTATGTGTCCCAATACTTTTATCCATATAGTTTATGAATTAGGCAATTATGGTATGGGGCCAATGATATGATACTCTTACTTTTTCTAATGTAGTTTTATTATTTTTATTATGGGTACAACTTATTCTCCAAACTATGGCACAGATCACACCTCTAAAAGTCGCACCCCTTTTGCCCTTTTCTGTTAGTTTCCTCCGTACGTTGCTGGTGTGCAGGAAAACAGCAGTGAATTGTGGAAAAGCTGAGGATATGAAGGCGAAGGCTTAAAATGCGTTGCTGAAATATGCACTGGAGTCCCTCTTCCAAGCAGGTGACAATTAGATGAGTTATTTACAGTGACTTTCATCTGAGACAGCAGGTCTTAATGCACAATTAGGATTTTTTTGGTGAAATCCGATATTTTTGTGTGCTTGTTCATGTGACTTCAATCAGATTTGAGCGTGAACTGAATTTGCAAAAGAGATCCTGACGTAATACGTGACCACGCAGACACGCACTTTGCTCATGGAAGTAAATATAATTTTCCTGCTGCTCCTCCTCGTCCCAGGACGCAGAATTGTGACGTTTCTCGCATTTCAGTGATGTGAAAGTCGGATAAAATCGACACGGCGGTTCAGACTAAAGTCGCATTCAAAATATCAGATACGTATCGGATTTAGGACCACATTTGAAAGTGGCCTCCTTCGGATTTGAAAAAAAGCAGATTTGTGCTGTTCAAACTGTCTTTATACAGATCGGATACAGGTCACATATTGGGGGTAAAAATTGGATTTGGGCCACATTTGCCTGCAGTCTGAACGTAGCCAGGATGAAGGATGGTTGGGTAATAGCAGCTTACGTTAGCATCCATGCTTAGGTTTATTTAACCCTGACATTTAATTCTAGGAGCTAGACAAATCTGATGATGTTTTTAATGCTACTAGTACAGTTTCAATTTGATGTTATGTTAAAATGCCAAAGATGGTATGGACATGCATAAAAAGTTTATTGAAGTATAGATAAGGCCATTTCATATTAATCTATACAGTAAAGTTTACTGTTTGCTGATGAGTGTGAGGCCTTATGATGTTTTTCACAGTAAATCCATGACGACAAAAACATGATGTGGGATGTCGGCTCAGCCTGATGTGTTCTAAAGCTTATTTTTCTCATGCGTTGTGGTTGAAAATGCAATGTATGCAGGTTTATTTAACCCTATAACACCAAGCGTATCATATTTGATACATGAGTTTTGAAGCCCTCTACATGATCAGTGTGATTTTTTTTTTATTTTTCTTGAAAAACCTGATGTATACAATTAGATACATGCAATACACAGATAATCCACCAGGAGGAGGAATCCGTTCCCCTTTCCAGTGACACTACAAGACTGTCAATAATGAGGAAGAACTTTGACAATTTTGAAAAGGCATTACCAATTTGTTAGACATGTTTGTGTTATGTTTTTGTTTGTTCAAAAATAATAATATTTGAGCACTGAGACTCAAATATGATACAAAATTGAAACTCATACATGGAAATTGATATTTGAAAAAAAAAAATGTTTTTGGTTGTTCTGAAGGACCAGTTTCAAAGAACCGGAATTTTCTGTCGATGATTTAATGGTTCAGGCTTTGCAGGGTTAATCTTTGACTTTATGATCTATCTAAACTAGTTGTTGCATCACAGATATGGTGTTTTTCTGTGGTGAATTCGACAAGATTTTGCTATTTTTCAAGACTAAACAGTGTAGAAGTGTACATTTTAAAACGACGGTAACATAAATAACTGATATGAAAATCCACAAATTATTACAGTACATACAGCATCTAAACAGGAGTAAATCAATATAGTAACAAAATATTAATATGCGCTGAATAAGTAATAGAAGCTAGTGATGTAAAACTCCTCTGCAGATCTAAGTCAGTCACCTGCCTGACAGACTCCACTTGTAGCATCGATAGATTTGGTGAAACAGGCTTTGTAGTAGGACAGGGGTTAGAGGGTCCAGCTGTGAATGAGCCAGTGATAGTGAAGCACGAATGGCACATTAAAGATGGCAATCAGTAAAGGCAACGGTGACTGAACAACGTATGTTTAGTTTTACTCCAGCTGAATTCTAATGCGCATCCCACAGACTGTATAAACTTACCAGACGGAGGAAAAGGGCAGTTTCTGAACTACTGTGTAAATACGCAGTAATCTCAGATTCAGTATGTTAGTATGTTGGCTTTTTGGTGCCAGAAGTGACCATACTTGGACAGAGGGGGCAGGACTATTTGCATGTATGGATCTTGGGTGAGCTAATGCTAAACATTACCTTACTGGCACAGTATATAAGTGTAAAATTCAGAAACTCTTGTATAATAATGACATTTTACACTTTTGTTAGTTGAACCCATTGTGCTTTAGTAACCAATAAGAACCCAGTGACTTTGGTTCAGGTTCCAAATGAATTTTTCTCACTATTTAACATTTCCAAAGTGATTTTTCATTGTTTATTATAATATTATCCTCTGAATTTAGCATTTTTTCCAGTGAAAATAATCAGTTTTACTCTGTTTATCATGTCGATGTTCATAAAAGCTCAGCGTAAATTCAAAGACTATTATATCAAAACAGAAAAAAGCTGAAGAAAAAGTGACTTTTTCAGTAAAATAAATCATCAACGGAACATAAACCAAGCGTCTCCATCCACTGTCACTGATCCAACTCCATGGGTTTTACTGGTGAATCAATGTTGCGGAATATGACTGTGTTTCCGCGGTAACTGCGAAGCCTCTGAACATCCAAATGGTATCTGATGACCATGAAAAGACAACAAACTGTATTTTACACCAATTATTCACATGCATTGATAGACTTAGTGGATCGACAGATAATAAACATGTTACATCAGTCGATAGTTTTGGTCGTCAATGGCCGTTTGGGTCTTTATGGGTTAAATAAACCGAAACTCCAGGCTGTTGTAGGGAGCGGTAAATTGAAGTCCAACATGGCACATATTAAAGCGTCTACTTGACCTGAGATCTGAGTAATTGAAATGGGAAAAAAAATAAAGTTGGACAGGTTCCCAATAAAACAGATGAGACTGTATAATGACAGAAGTCCGATGTAAGTCCATGGGAGCCAGGGCTTTTTGGAGCCAGACCCAGCCCTTGTCAGCAGTATTACAACTTTAAGATACTTCTGCATTGGCTTCATTTTGGAGCCAAGATCTTAGCCCCTCCTTCCACCTTCTTGACATATGAACAGAATCCTTATAAAAGACTTAAGTCATTTTTATATACACAGACATTTGGTCACTTACTGAATTGGATAAATTTGTTGTTATGACCCAAAGGTGAAACATATTTCAAAAGGACATAAGAGTCAAAGGGTATCATTAAAAAAAAACAACAGGGTTTTATTTCATTAGATGTCTTTTGTTTCATCCTTCATTGTTTTAACTTCTTTTCTTGATAGGAACAAGCTGTTTTGAAATAATTGGAACAAACCCCTTTAAAACCATGCGCCCAAAGTAACAAAAGAAAAGGCCAGATTGGACCGGCAAAATAATAATAAGGACGGGTGCACTGGACAGGCCAACCCTATACAGGGCCGTAAAAGCTGCCAGTGCGCCGCTACCTTACCCAAAAAACAAGCCGCAAAATTATTCCTAAGGCGAAGAAAAGTGAAAACAGGACATCCAGATCCACCTGGCCAAACAAAAAGCTAACGAAAGGCTAACAAAAAGCTAAGCAGACATGAGGTGACCTGAGTGGAGTGGAGCGGAGGTGCACCTGGATGTGCACGCTCCCCAAAACTGGACGCTGGAACGGCTGAGGAGGCAGAGAGAGAGAGAGAGACCCACGCCCCACAGGTACTCGACTAAATAGCACAAGTGGCGCTAAACTAATTAAGTTTGAACATATAAAAATAGAAGAA
Source organism: Apogon hyalosoma (assembly GCA_037367295.1). Classification (NCBI taxonomy): domain Eukaryota; kingdom Metazoa; phylum Chordata; class Actinopteri; order Kurtiformes; family Apogonidae; genus Apogon; species Apogon hyalosoma. The sequence goes on along the minus strand of JAPQRP010000017.1, from coordinate 9,234,241 downwards.
ATACTACAAAGGACACTAAAATAGTTAACCTAGAAAAACACAGTCAACTAGGCAATATATCTACAAAATTATCAAGTCAAAAAGAAGGAAAAGACTAGAAAAAATAGTGCACATCACCTAACATATGTCAATGAAAAGAATATGGAAAAATGTTTTTACTAACATACCAAAAAATTCTGATTTTTTTTTGGAAAGATACATTGATCATGCAGACAGATATTTGCAGTTAGCCAACGCAGCCAGAAAATGTTTAACGCTGTGTGAGAAGCCGAGGTCCAGAACAAGGCAGTGTCTGTGCCTGGAAGTCTGTCCAATGTTCTGCGTAGGAGTCTGGAGTAAATGGTTACGATAGAAATGCAAGTTTTTTGAGTAGAGGTTTCAAAAACCTAAAGCCTGACTGGGCATTCCTAATGGGAAAACAAAGCAAGATGCAAACTTTGTGTGAAATCATCCATCATGGATGATGCCAAAGTGTGAGCTGTACGCTGTAATGCTATCATCATGTCATAGAAAGTCATGACACATTGGACTGAAAAACCCGGTTATTCGTACTCTTAATGTCAAATATGATCTGAAACATCTACCGAGAAGTAGAAGGATTTATGTGTTGGAAAAATATAGCTTTTTGAAATGGAAAATATGTAGGTCACACTGCATGTCGTGTGTTAACCATCATCATCAAGGCTGCAGGGTGCTGAACTGAATGTGCACGAGACGACGCCTTCATTTGAGCAGTGACGGATGAAAAGCAAATGACTAGTAACAGAGTTTGTCCAGGTTATAAACAGGTCAGTGTACGGACTATACATGTGGAACCATGGGTTATGTACCAACTGACATACAGCGAAAAGGCTGCAACTTCCTCAGATCACCTCCTATAATGTATAGTCATCCTACGAATGTGAAATTATGTCATGCAATAATCTTCTATTATGCAATAACAATGCAATATTTACTTAATATTTAACAAAATACAATTGCACAATTGTTTAATGTAGACTTGGTTCATAGGTATATGTACTGTTACATAGATATACATAATGTTTTCACAGGCAAAACATACTGTTAATATTGTTCATAGATATACATACTGTTAATACTGTAAATTTGTGTCTATTCATATTTTAATTTTAATTTTTTATTCGACTTAGTTCTATTCTAATGTTACTTTGTAAAATTCTAAAATGTATATTCTATTTTCTCATCTTATTTTGGTTTTTGTCATTTTATATTTGCTCTATTCTTATTTCTGTAGCACTGGTGTTTGGTTAATATTGTTGCACTGACTGGAGTAACACTCCTAATTTGATTGTACACACAATGACAATGAATTCTATTCTATTCTATTCTATTCTATTCTATTCTATTCTATTCTATTCTATTCTATTCTATTCTATTTTGTTCTGT
>JAPQRP010000017.1:9135737-9146312 GCA_037367295.1 Apogon hyalosoma | reverse complement strand
TACTGGTGAATCAATGTTGTAGAAGATGACGGTGTTTCCACGGTAACTACGGCGCCTCTGAACGTCCAAATGGGTCACATCTGATGACCACGAAAAGATGACAAACTGCATTTTTTTCGACGTATTGATAGATTTAGTGGATCAGAGGTTGTTAAACCTTTTAGATCCGTAGATGCTTTTGGTTTCCGGTGGCTGTTTGTTTTTTTATGGGTTAATAATCCCACTTACAACTTTCATTGCTTAATCATATTTCAGTCAAATGGCCTAAAAAAATGCATTGTTTTTATTATTTACATTGAGCTACAACCCTACAATAACCAGAACACAGTCAGTATTACTGGCTATTTCTGTGTATGAGCAAGGAAGTCATGCATATGTCATGCAAAAGCTCATGCTTTTTGATATGACCCTGTGGTTTTATACATTTCCTCCCATTCCTTTTCCAATATGCAAATGAAGTCATATTTTGTTTTCATGTACATGTATAAGTTTTCATCTTTTCTTGCAATTTGCTTTATTTCTAAGGACTAAAGTAGGATTATTTTGTTGTTTTGTTGCATATTCGAACAAATGCGTTGAACGTGCAGGCCTTTAATAGAGTTGAGTCTTTTAGTATTACCACACACGATGCACTGTCACTTTGCTATGCATCACTAAACTGATGTGTATTAATGTGGATTATTTGGATAGTATGTAAGCTCCTATAGAGTCACTCTTAAAGGATGCTTTTATCACACCTCCCTGCATGTGTAATAAATGTAGTTGCATGTCTTCTTCTGCTCTGTCTGCTACTATCACCGCATTAAAAAGCGTAAAATATATATGATGCGAATGTGTTAAGGGTATTCTTACATGACCTGTACGACGTGGTGCTTCTGTCCCACTCTGGCCCCAGTGGATTGAAACCATCACTGCATATTTCACACCTTATTGGCTTTTACCATTTTAGACTCCATAAAACTTTGATTGGTGTGAATGGGTTAAGCTTTTATTTATTTATTTTTTTAACCAAGAGGCCCCTGAGATTATGCGACGGCCGGTTACTTCATTGTACTTCATTGCAAATGTAATTGAAACTGTAAATGTGGCACTGAGACAGGATCATTTCCTCACTATTTCAGTTGATATTGCAGGGGGAGTTATCGTGCCATAAGTGGTTTACAACTGTAGGAACTGCACATAACCCTCAACTTTAATCTGAGCTTTCATGAACATCTACATGATCAGTGAATTAAACGTAGGAAAATACCTGATTTTTACTTCCCAAATGAATTTGTCTCTCTATTGAACCTTTCTCAGTGATTTACTACCATTTGTTATAATATTATCCACTGTGTTTTGGGATTTTTTAAAGTGTAAACCATGCATTTTTCTATATTTAATTCACAGATCACGTAGATGTTCTTGACTAAATTCAAAGGTTACATCAAAACAAAGAAAAATGAAGAAAAAAGCGACTTTTTCAACAAAGGTATCAATAACTGAACATAAACCGAGCATTTTTATCCACTGTCATTGATCCAACTCCATGGGTTTCACTGATGAATCAATGTTGTAGAAGATGATGGTGTTTCCACGGTAACTACGGAGCCTCTGAACGTCCAAATGGGTCATATCTGATAACCATGAAAAGATGACAAACTGTATTTTGCACCAATTATCGACACACATTGATAGGATTAGTGGATCAATAAGTAATTAAACATTTTAGCTCAGTTGATGGTTTAGGTCGACAGTGGATGTTTGGGTCTTTGTGGGTTAAAAATGCAAAATACAGAAGATACTATTAGAATAAATGGTGACAAATCACATAAGAAAGGTCAAAAAAAAAAAAAAAGACACAAAAGTAGCACCGGGTCTTTATGGGTTAATGTGCTTGGTTTCTTGTACAAGATACTGGAGGGGATGAGAGTTTGAGGAAATGAAACCCTGTACTTTCAGTTTCTGGTTTTATTTTTTATTACTTATATGAATCATGGATATCCAATTTGAAGGTTTCCTAATGTAGGGATTTAGCTGTTTTATTTTCCCGTAGAGTGAGAGAGTAGGGGATGAAGGATAGGAGAGAGGAGGAGGAAGAGGAGGAGGAGGTGTAACAGTACAAGAGTTAGAGAGAGAGAGAGAGAGAGAGAGAGAGAGAGAGAGTGTCGGGGCTCCAGGACGGACCAGGCAGTCTATGGAACACTTTACGCAGACTATGGACTTCGTATGCGGGGTTGCTGTCGGTGGAGCGGCGGGGGTCAGGCTGGGAGCCCTTAACTCTCCTTTCCCTTCTCATTCATGTCCCCTTCTGCTCTGAAGGCAGCGGAGGAACTTCACCGGGCAGCTCCGGAGCAGCAGCAGCAGCAGCAGCGGCAGCGGCGGCATCAGCGGCGGCGGCGGCGCGTCCGGCCAGGAGCGTCCGACAGGAGGGGGAGAAGATGCGGAGCGGACCGCTGGTGACATGAACTCACTCCCGTTCCTGGCTGCTTTTGTCAGGACTTCGCCTGTGCAGCAGAATGCCCCAGTTATCCACCGGTGAACCAAGTGAAATCAGTCCTCATCCGCAGCGGGAGCGGGGAGCGGGCGCAGCGGGCAGGATGCGGACTTGGAGCCCGGTCTGAGCGCAGAGGTCTGCGTAAAGACGGAACAGCCCGGCTGGATGTACAGGGGGGAGACTTTTTTTTTTTTTTTTCTCTCTCTCTCTCTCTCGAAGGTAAGAAAATCTATCTATTATGTCGTAATTAAATTTGTTCTGTAAAAAGAATTCGACATTTGATCATTTTTCAAAACAACTTATTCTTTTCACATTGAATGTCGGAATAAACATTTACAGCAACAGTCAACCAAAATCCCATTAACAGCAAGAAACGTAATCCCAGTATTTCATTTAAACCTTTCCCTTATGCGTTGAACTCTTCTAATTTTCCAAAACTATAATCTATAAATAATAATTAAAAAAAAGGCTCAAAAAGTGAACTGGAACCCTTAGTTTATTCCTCCAACTGGGACAGCGTTGCAAAGAAAAAAAAAAAAAAAAACCAAACCCTGTCTTTTACGCAGATTTTTTTTTTTTTTTTTTTTTTTTTTTCAAGAGCCCATGAAGAATATGGCACAGGATTGATGCCAAAGACCCCGCTGATACTAACTGCGGTGAGGTCGGGTCACTATAATTGGACTCAGTTTGATGCCTTGTTTGCCCCCCCAAGGAACATTACATAACTATTGAACCGCCTTGGCCACAAGTCAATGCAATCTGTCAATTGGCTGCTACCACCTCTCGCCTGATGCCATTTTATTAATCATCACCACCACCCAGCTAACAACCCCTAATAATACATCATAATACCATCACGTCCCTATTGGACTGTGAAGTGCAGCAGCTCAAAGGAGTACATACATGTAGGTTTTTTTTGGTTGGTGTACAGACCCATACAATGACCGTGGCCAGGGGAAATGACTCCACTTTATTTAAATCCTGTGACCTTGGGTGCACAGTTGCACCTTTCTTCTTTGTGAGAGGCCTACATCGATCTTAGTTTTGCCCGTGTGCAAGGAATTTGTCTCATCTTATCTCTGCTGACAGGCTGCGTTCATCACCATCCTGCCCTCCTCTTCCCCTGCACAGCAAAAGGAATGCATAAAATGAGTGTAATTCAGCCGTAATTAAAGAGCAAATACTTGGCTGGGAGCAGGTTGTGTGGTGATATCTACCACATCATTCCAGTCTTGATGATTCCCTCCCCCTCCCAGAGGATGATTTTTTTTTTTTTTTCACCTCATGTGCCATAGGGTAGGTGGACTTTGTAACATATTTATTGTGTTCGTCGTGGAGCTGGTCATCTCCTTCGCTAGCTCACATCACACCTCATTGCTTGTAAAATGCTCAGGGCTGCCTTGTTTTAATACTTTGAATCCAGCCATTTAAAACCTTACTTTTTGTGAGTTTGTGCACGTTCGTGGTTATCTACTGGGGAGAGCACAAAAAGAGTTTGAATCCGCTTAGAGCATGTTTTCATTTGAGATTAGAGAATGTGCACATAGAATTATAAACCGTGTTGTTCACCATTTAAGCTCACCTTTGCTTGGAGTACCTTGTAAAAAAAAAATAAATAAATAAATATCCCTCCCTTCTAGTGGTTGCATGTGAGGAATATGTAACAAATCTGTAAGTCATTTGTATGCACACTGCTCCGCTCTGCAAATTTATAATGTCTCCCTTTGCATTTGTGGGACTGAAGCGAGGTAAAAAGAAAGCCCTCTGAGTTTTTGTCTAAAAAATAAATAAATAAATAAAAGACTGATTTCCCCATTGTTCTTATTTTCAACAGGTTTCTGGATCCAAATGTCAAGTCCTAATGAAGCTTTATTGTTCTGGAACCAGCAGTGTGTAACGTGAAAGAGAATTAAAAAAAAAAAAAAAAAAAAAGAAGAGGCCGTCCGCCGATAACCCTCCAGTGTGTCGTACATGGCTCTGTCAGTGCCGAGTGCTTTGAAAAGAGCTCTACCCGGTGGTAAAAGAGTAGAGAGGCTGAAAATGTGATGGACTTCACTAATGTTTCCCAGCTAAATCAGGGACAGTGGCTGGAGAAGGAATCATATTTCGTAATGAGACTATTGCTCTTGTGTTGGAAAGCTTAAGACAACTAATTACCAAGGGATTACTCAAGACCCTCTTCAGCACCAGGCTGGACACAGTGGTGGTGCTAAGCCAGCATCCAAAATCTGATGACAGTTCTGCTGGATTTTTCTGATCTGCATTTCTTATCATTTTTTCTCTGATTTGTTTTATGTCTTCTTTCCCATCTGTTTGAAATGGAGATACAGTGGCGTTTATGGAATAAGGACTGGGTCTCTTTCATAAGACCGTGGATTCCTATATTATTAGGTCTTCACCTCCAGTTCTCCCGGGCCTCCAACTGTCCCGAGGAGTGCCGCTGTGATCGCACCTTTGTTTACTGCAACGAGAGGAGCCTGACCTCAGTGCCTCTGGGAATCGGTGAGGGTTATAAGACCCTCTACCTCCACAACAACCAAATCAATAACGCTGGTTTTCCCTTGGAGCTCCACCATGTGGCTTCTGTAGAAACTGTGTATCTCTATGGCAACCAGCTGGACGAGTTCCCCATCAACCTGCCCAAAAATGTGAGGGTTCTCCATTTGCAAGAGAACAACATTCAGACCATCTCCAGAGCGGCTTTGGCTCAGCTTCTTTGGCTGGAAGAGCTGCATTTGGATGATAACTCCATTTCCACTGTAGGAGTGGAGGAAGGGGCCTTTCGTGAGGCAGTGAGCTTAAAGATGCTCTTCCTCACCAAAAACCACCTGAGCAGCGTGCCTATTGGTCTTCCAGACGATTTAAAAGAGCTGCGATTGGATGAAAACCGGATTGCAGTAATCGCAGAGGAAGCATTTAGGAATGTCACCCGCCTGGAGCGCCTTCTGTTGGATGGTAACCTGTTGACAGATGAAGGAATCGCGCCAGGGACCTTTCAGGACCTGGTCACCCTTAGGGAGCTGTCTCTGGCCCGCAACTCACTCACATACCCGCCCCCGTTCCTTCCAGGTGAGGTTCTTGTTAAGTTAAACTTTCAGGAAAATCAGATAAACCGAATCCCTGTCAGGGCATTCGCTGGGTTGCACAAGCTTGAGAGGCTGGATATTTCTAACAACCAGCTGCAGTCACTGACACAGGGAGTCTTTGATGACCTCGTCAGTCTCAGACAGCTGACTGTTCGGAACAACCTTTGGCTGTGCGACTGCAGCATCAAATGGGTGGTGTCGTGGCTTAAGTCTCTGCCAGGCTCGCTGAACGTGCGTGGTTTCATGTGCCATAAACCTGAAATGTTCCGAGGCATGGTGATCAGGGAGCTGAGTGCTGAGCTGGTCCAGTGCTCACAGAGCACCCCTACAGCGGCCCTGCCCACCTCACCAGCTGGCACTGCGCTTTTCCCTTCCCAGTCCTCATCTACACACTCCCCCATGGTTACTCAGTATGCTCGCCCCTCCTCTAGGAAACCCTTCCCCACATTCCCCACTCTCTACCCTATTTATACAACCAGAGAGGGGGGGCTGAGGACTAAGCAACCTCTGGATCCACGCAAGGAGAGTCTACATGTCACATTTACTTCATTAAATGGATCAGCTATTCATGTAAGCTGGGTGGCCGCCTTCCCAGTCACTGCCTATAAGGTAACCTGGGCCAGAATGGGGCCCAGTCTGATGGGGGCGACTGTCAGGGAAAGGATAGTGGGTGGGGATCACCGGGGGATCCGACTGGCTAACCTTGAGCCAAAGACCACCTATAGGATCTGTGTCATTCCTTTGGATGCGTTCAATAATTACCGGCCCAAAGACGACACGGTGTGCACTGAGGCCATCACCACGCCAGCCTCCTTCAGCCCCGGAAACAACCACAACAACAACAGCAAAAGACCATCCGGACCTGAGCAGGCCACGCAACAAGAACCCAGCTCGCCTTTTTTGCTGGCCGGGCTGATTGGCGGGGCTGTGATCATGGTACTGGTCCTACTCCTCAGTATCTTCTGCTGGCACATGCACAAAAAGGGCCGCTCCAAGTCATCCACCAACTGGAAATATAACCGGGGTCGGAGAAAAGACGACTACTGCGAGGCAGGCACCAAAAAGGATAATTCCATCCTGGAAATGACTGAGACTAGCTTCCAGATAGTCTCACTCAACAACGAGCAGCTCCTCAAGGGAGATTTCCGCATTCAGCCTATTTACACCCCTAATGGGGGCATCGGTTTCCGAGACTGCCCCCTTGGGAACAACAGCACAGTCTACTGCAAGAACAATGTTCAGGATGCAGACTATTCTCGCACATGATGGTTTTAGAGAGCATCAGGAGCATTTTTATTAACAACCCTCCCAAATTTCCAGGACACTGTACAGTGTTAATATTATTTGAAACTCCTGTGTCTTCGAGAAATGTAATTTATACGACTGGCTGGACAGTATCTTTTATATAACAACATTGGATTTATAAGTTATTGGTTTCTGGAGGTGTGCTGTTTGAGTTCTGTGCAAAACAAACATGTACAATCAGGATTAATTTCTTTCTACATATTCAGGCTGCGTTTAATTTTGATCTGATCTTCAGTAGTGAATGATTTTTGAAGTCATTACATGCTGTGACCATGACAGATACAGAATCCACAGTGGGTCTGTAGTACATTGTACATCACGAGAGTAATGCAACCGGCTTGTAAAAATGTGTATGAGAGGAGGAAAAGGAGACAGGGCACAATTCAGCCATGCTCACCACTAGAGGGCGTATTTTTCTGGAAACTGAATGTCAAACACAGTTTCCCTGTGACTGTTTTTAATCAAGTCATCACAGTAATATGGCACATTTGTTTAATTGTGACTACATTCAATAAAAATGCAAATTGTTAGATACGTGCTAGAGGAAGAGGACATATTTTTATGCAAATTAATCTCTCTGTGCTGCAAAAGGAAATTTAAAGGTCACACATATTAAACATTCACAAGAAGTGAGAGGCCGTCGCGCTTTCACCTGCTTTTCAAGATTAAAGCATAATCACAATTGAGGGTTTATTTATTCGAGCTGTTTGATGGTGGGTGTCACTGAATGAGCGGGGGGGAAAAAAAAAAGCACATCTGCCATCTACTGTACATTTAACCCATAAAGAACCAACTCTTTCACTTTTGTTGAGCAAAAATAATGTTATGGTAAAACAGTATATATATGTGCCTTGAAGTTATCAGCTTACAATGTCTTTTGAATCCATGTTTTTGCACAACGGTGTACTGTATATACATTCAATTGAATTGTTGTTGAGGAAACCTATTGCTCTTGATTATTTATTTACCTCATTACACATTTAATTAAAAACATATCTCCAAAAGTGAACTTAATGCTCATGATGTGTCCCGGGATGGTCGCTGACCTGCAATGTGTTGCGCATAGAGAGTCAAGTGTAACTAAAGCAGCACCTGTTCAGGCAGGGATGGGCCTTCGGAGGATTAATAGTACAATTAAAATGTCCGTAGAGAGTCACCTGGTATATGTGGACCACTTATCAAGGCTGAATCCTCACCACAGAGGACTGGGTTTGGGACTAGTAGAAAAAAAAGTGGGGAAATGGTACAGATATAGAAATTATAAAGAAACAGGATGCTTATTTGTTTAGCTCATTATGAAAACGTTTCAATGTGCGTTAAAAAATAATAAAGCGTTTAACCTGTAAAGACCCAAACATCCACCTTCGACTAAAACCATCTACTGATATAAACAGTTTAAAACCTTTCGATCCATTAATTCTATCAATACATGGGAATAATTGGTGTAAAATACAGTTTGTCGTCTTTTCGTGGTCATCAGATATGACCCATTTGGATGTTCAGAAGCTCCGTAGTTACCATGGAAACACAGTCATCTTCTACAACAGTGATTCACCAGTAAAACCCACGGAGTTGGATCAATGACAGTAGATGGAGACAGTGGGTTTAAGTTCAGTTAATGATATATTTACTGAAAAAGTTACTTTTTTCTTTAGTTTTCTCTGTTTTTGATATAATAACCCTCAACTTTAATCTGAGGTTTTATGAACACCTACATGATCAGTGAATTAAATATCAGAAAATACACGGTTTACACTGAAAAAAATGCAAAATACAGAGGATAATATTACAGATTGGTGATATAAATGGTGATAAATTACTAAATAATGAGAAAATTTGAGAAGTCACACCGGGTCTTTATGAGTTCAATTAATGACAGTGAATGGAGATGTTTATATTTTACTGAAAAAGTCACTTTTTCTTCAGTTGTTTCTGTTTCTGATTTAACAACTCTAAACTTTTTTTTTTTTTTTTTAAACGAGTTTTAATGAATCAGTGAAATTAAATATAGGAAAATACCTGATTTTCACTGAAACAAATGCAAAATATAGAGGATAATATTTTAATAAATGATGACAAATTACCTAAGAAAGCTTCTATATTTGAGGAACTGCCATAAAATTAGCGCTGGGTCTTTATGGGTGAAAACATTAAAAGTTTATAAAATCACATTAAAACAACATACAACTTAAATTTTAAAGATTAAATGAATACGATAGAAAATAAAAGTTCAAAAGAAATAATTGAGTGTAAGTTATAAATAGTGTCAAACACGTTTTCAGATTGAACTAAGCAGTTTTAAGTTCCTTTCGATGGTTAAAATTATATCAGGTCAAATAAACTCGCATCAGTAAAAGTAAAATCTACCCAGAACGAACATAAAAATAAGACATAATAAAATAAGACAACAATATAAAACACAATACAACCCCATGCACTTTCCAGCTCTTAACAGACAATTATAAAGAGAATGGTTAGATTTTTCTGGAGACAAGTGATGGTGCGTTCAGGGAACATCAGTCTGAGTGCATTAAAAGAAAGTTATTAAGTTTTATACAAAAAGTAAAACCAGAAATGAAGCAAACATGCACAGAGTTGATGATTTACAAGTATTTATTCAGGATCCACAATATGGATGAAAACATCGGGATAAAATGAATCTGGGTGTTTTATTGCTGACAGGAAACTGGAAAACGCATTGTTAATGACAAAATATCTTAATATAATTTTACCTTATGCAACACATGTTTTTATTTTACTTCAGAGTTCACTTTTTCTACATGTAGTTAGTTTCGTTTTATTTCATAAAATCATCAGATAACAAACAACAATCCACATGGACAGACAACATTTTCAGAGTACGAAGAAGTATAACTTATGGACTCCACACCCTGTTTATTTTACAGACTAATAATTAAAGTAATTCAGCTTCCTTTGCTTTGTTAACACAATTTATTTTTAATGGTTTTACATTTCTACAATAACACAAAACATCCATGCAAACCATTCACCAAACACTTTTTAAATCTGATTTGCATAACCAACCTTTTTAATATAAATTATAATATTTATATACTTTATTTATTTACTACAAATACACTTATTAATAAATGTGATAATATCTCTTAATCATGCTACTCTGTTAATTAATTACAGATAGGCAATACACAATAACATCTTATTTTATGCATTCTTCTATATTATAACTAAATAGTCACACATAATGTTCTATATTTTTCCATTATACTGGATTCATACATCCTTTTAAATGCACAAAGTGAAGACGACAATTTGAAGTTTTGGTCCAGATTATTCTCTCTAACATAGATACACTGGCTTTTTATATTTGTTCTACACTTAATTTATTGATTTTCATTGTCATTTACACTTGTAAAATGCTTCACAGTTCCTTGTTAAATGTCCAAACTCTAGATTTATGTAATATTTGTCACATTCTGACCATAAATAATTAGCTTATACCACAAATAACTGTCTCTCATTCTCAAAGAAAAAGAAAATAGAAATAATGACTTGGCATTTATTGTCATATTTATTTATTTATTTATTTAAAAACTGACGTGAAGGGTTTACATAGATAGATAGATAGATAGATAGATAGATAGATAGATAGATAGATAGATAGATAGATAGATAGATAGATAGAAATAGCAAATATAAGCAAATACAGGTAAAAATTCAACTTATGTG
>JAPQRP010000017.1:9104658-9116265 GCA_037367295.1 Apogon hyalosoma | reverse complement strand
TTTGGACATATTTTCAGTATGGACTACAACCGCTGCTGCTGATAAACAATTATGTCGTACTCGGAGAAATGTTCGTCGGAAGTCTTGACCTTACATGTGCAAATGTCATGATGTAACTAATTAAGAAGGAATTAAAATGGGTTGTAGAAATCCACTCGATTTTCACCAAAATTAATATAAAGATAGCTTTGCAGCACCTGGAGGGTTCAAATTCAAACTGTATAAACTATTAGGGTCCAAATATACAAATAAATGAACCAAAGACTAATAAAAGTGGGTTTAGCTAAATATGACCCATTTAAGAGATGCCGTCACAAGCTGTTTTTAACAGTTTCCATTGGTTAAATAGATTGGTTTATTATAATCTGGTATAGTCCTTTTTGTTCATTGTCCTGGTTTGAAGTTTAAAGACAGGAGTAAGTGTTTGAAACTTCATCATGTTAAATTATTAATGAGAAATGTGGGTGGGATTAAATAAGTTTTCTTCTTCCGCCTCCTTTCCGAGCATAAATAAATGAATTTGAAATATTGAACTTGCATGTATTCTGTTGAACGTATTTGCATTATTAGATGCTGTTGTGTGCAGATCATTTGTGTTGTAAAATGCTTACTCACTCAAAATAAATTAAATGAATGAATAAAATAATTCTAAAACTGTCAGGTCAACATGAAGACTGACCAATAGAATCGTTTTATGATATAAAAAGAAATTATGAACGATGGAATTATGAGGTTTCCACCCGACAGCAACAATATTAACCCATAAACACCCAAACATCCATCGGCAACTACTGATATTTAATACCTGTCGATCCACTAATCCTATCTATACATGTAAATAATTGATGTAAAATGTAGTTTGTCGTCTTTTCATGGTCATCAGATATGACCCATTTGGACGTTCAGAGGCTCCATAGTTACCGTGGAAACGTTATCATCTTCTACAACATTGATTCACCAGTAAAACCCACGGAGTTGGATCAATGACAGTGGATGGAGACGCTGGGTTTATGTTCAGTTAATGATAGATTTGACTGAAAAAGTCGTTTTTTCTTTCGTTTTCTCTGTTTTTTGATCTAATAACATTAAATTTGCTCTGAGTTTTTATGAGCATCTAAATAAAATATAGGAAACAAAATATAGGAAAACACACAATTTACAGTGAAAAATGCAAAATACAGAGGATAATAGTATCATAAATGGGGATAAATCACTTAAGAAAGGTTAAATAGAGAGAATAATTGATTTAGGAGCTTCCTTAAAAGTAGCACTGGGTCTTTATGGGTTAAAATATTAACAGGAAGATGGAAGTTTGGCATTAATAAAAAGCAAGAGCAGGATTTCACATGTTTTTACTGTTACTCAGACCATGATATGTGGCATGAACAAAAGTCTAAGATAACTTGTTAAAGGGGCTGTATACAGTAAATGGTATTACACATGCTAAACAGTGGGGGAGGGGAGCATCATGTACCTGAACACAACACGGACCTTCAAAACCACCGAATGAATCAACCCTATGTATCCACAGACTGTATAAAAACTGAATAAAGAATAAAGCTCATTGTTTACTCACATCTGTATTATAGTATTATTAAGCTTTCTTCTTCAAACTAAAACTCACAGCTACATATTTTGACAGATGATCCAAATTGCATTGTCTGATTATCTTCGTGTGCTGTCAGCTGATAGTTTACATTAAAGCTCTGTTAGCTTAGCTCAGAAAACACTAACAGTAAATCCACAAATCACCTTTTTTTTTCTGTTTTCACATAAATCCTTAGTTTGATTCGCAGCTCTTCATTCTAAACCCTCTGGTGGTAACTTTCATTCATTTTTTTCGTACTTTGAATATGGAAATACAACACACAGGCCATTTCTTGTATTATAATGTAAAATATATAAAACTCAACAACACATTAGAGATTAAAAGTCCCGTTTAACAGAACCAGACACAAATAAGCACCATTAAACAAGAAGGACTGCACACTATTAGAGTCCCTAAGTAGGAATGTTTAGAGAACTAAATCACATTAGCTGGGGTCAGAAAAAGGCCTGTGTTTTGTTTTAAATATTAATACATACATTGCAGGCTTTTTTTTTTTTTTCTGTGTTAGGCTAAACCAAGTGCTGACAGTATTGTAATAAGTTTAATAAAGCTTTAGTCATGACCTGCAGGAAAAAGAGCAAAAGCTTGGGATGTTGAACTTTGAATTATCTATTAATGGCCATTATTCTAAAGGTCTGTCTGTGAGATTCACACAGCACGGTGCTGCTATATTAAGGCACTTGCAATGCATGCAATCTAGTCAAGATGAATAGTTGCCCCTTGTTTTTTTAAACATCCCATCAGTCTGTTAATGTACTGCAGCCTGTTGTGGACCTTTTGGGCATATTAGAAATACCATCAGACAGTCCCTCCAGAGAAATGCGGGTAAAAATTTTTGATTATGCGTTGAAATACGCAGGGGTTTTATGTAATTTTATGTGGTTAAAAAAATTGCAAAAAATGCACGAACTTGCAAAAATATGCGAGAACTGGAAAAACACGTGTTTCAGTGAAAAAAAAAGATTCTTCTCCCACGCCCTGTTCGAACTCGGCTACTACTAAATGAAAAATGTCTAATTACATCCTATGATAAGCAAACATACAGAGGTAAGAAGACACTACATCACACAGAGGGCTGCTTCTGTCTTAGTTCTTTATTTTCTAACTATGGCTCAAACATGGCTTTAACATTCCTGGGTCACACGGTTCAAGAATAAAACAAGTGGTTACCAGGCACAACAAACCCCGTCCCATGCACGTATTGTAGCGTATTTTAGCACTGATACTGGTGATGTCATCATGTCTATGTGTGAAGCAAATCGAAACAAAATTGAGGTTTTCATAGACAAGGGAAATTTCGCCCGTTATAAATAAATGGGAGAAAAAAAAAAAAAGATGAAAATTTGAACTTTGACCTACTTTTCCCAAAATGTAATCACATCTATTCTGGGTCACTGGCAATCTATAAACCCAATTTGGTATGAATTTAACCAATAGTTTTGCTGCTAAAGTGTTAACAAATGAACCAAAACTAATACCCCCTGCCTCCCGTTCAGGTAATAATTGCTTCCTGCTTCACAAAAGTGGGATAGACCAGACCATCTGTTTCAAGGGTATTAGAGCCTTTATGTTCATATAACATTATCATTGCAGCAGAAACCATTTACAAATGTTTTGCGCTGGTGAAGTGGCTCCAGCGTCGATTTTCTCTTCTGTTCCGTCGTACACTCGCACGGGCCGTAATTTGCCGGTTCGCTCTGTCTTTTGCAGATATTTTTGTCGGCAAATGAGTTGCATGTTTTTAAGATCTCGCAGGATATTTTCTGAGGCTCGCGGTTGGTTTGCCTCCTGCGGATGCGCGAGCCGATGGCGTTCCGCCTCACATGCAACGTCACTACCCGCGTCAAGTCACAATGTGATATTTTAAAAACTTTATGCTGAAAAATGCCCCGCATATTTCGTGTATTTTGTGAGGAAATGTGCTGTTATTTCAGTGGATATGCGGCCTTTTAGAAAAAAATGCGGCCCCCCCGCATGATCTGTGCTCGATTACGCGTTGAATTATGCAATTACGTTGGTCACATTTTTCTGGAGGGACTGATCAGATCACATTACCAGAGAGGAAAAAAATAACTGTGATAAATAAATACACATAACGCACTTTCTCAACGGATGGGATTGAGGTTGTTAAAGGTTTTAAATCAAACCCAGTGATGGTGGACTAAATCAACTGTCTTTTCCTCTTTAATTCATACGTGGACGGATAAAATAGCTCTCTGCTTCCCAGGAACGTTTGGCTTCCATTTCTTCTGGTCATTACTGTGGTCAGCTTGCATTAAATTGCATTAGAGAGCCACTAACAGCCTCCATTCTCTTTTCACACATACACACACACACACGTACAAATCTACTCCACACGCCTCCGCACACACAAGTATTGATCTCTGGAGCTCCACTGGATTATGAAAAATGGCTACCAACCTTAATGACACTTCACCTGAGATAGACTGCCTCTCTCCACTGCTTTGCTAGTGAGCTGAAAATGCGTGCACAGGGAAATCAGTGGTAAAATGTTGTCCCCGCCTGTCCCTGTATCTTCTTGCATTGATTAAGTGTTGGAACGGAGACATAAAGGAAAAATTTATGCTTAAAATGATGAATGGATTGCACAGCGGAGGGTCGTTTGGTGGCGTTATCGCCCTACATCATGACTCAGGGCCGTCATTACATTAGAGTCAGTGTAGGAATCTCGATTAGCTTTAATCAGATGTAACAATAACATGGTGTTAGTTCCATCTCCGGGACTTAATTAGCATTATGTATCAATATTTATCCATCTATATGTTGACTTTACCGTTATATATTTCGATATCAGCCCAGTTTTACTGCTGCAAGTATTAACATAAAGTAAATATGTGGTTGGAAGGCAGTAAGTTAAGGAAGTGAAGTGTGCAACATCAACTAAGAAATGAAGCTGATGAGGAAGTATATTAAAGTTACCCCATAAAAGCCCATAGACTTAGACTGAACGTCTCTAAAAAAAAAAAAAAAAAAAATACTAAGTCAGTCATTTTTCCCAGGATTCATCTGTAATATTGGGTTCTTCTAATGAGTGATTGGGGTCCAGCTTTAAAGGTTGCCCCATTAATTCAATCTCATGGTGAAGAGAAGTTTTCGATGGCTGCCATATTGGGCTTCGATCCACAGGTGTAATTTCTGCAAGTCTGCCCACCCACTGGGTCAGACTTTATCACTTTATCACCGCATGTAAATAATTGGTGTAAAATGCAGTTTGTCATCTTTCCATGGTCATCAGATATGATCCATTTGGACGTTCAGAGGCTCCGTAGTTACCGTGGAAACACCGTCATCTTCTGCAACACTGATTCACCAGTAAAACCCACGGAGTTGGATCCATGACAGTGGATTGGAGACACTGGGTTTATGTTCAATTATTGGTATATTTGCTGAAAAAGTCACTTTTTCTTCAGTTTTCTCTGTTTCTGATACGATAACCCTCAACTTTAACCTGAGCTTTTATGAATATCTACATGATCAGTGAATTAAATATATAACAATACCTGATTTTCACTGAACAAATGCAAAATACAGTGAATAATATTATAATAAATTCAGTTAAATCATTTTAGAAAAGTTAAATGGTGAAAAAATTCATTAGTCAGTAATATGTGTGTGTGTGTGTGTGTGCGTGTGGGTGTGTGTGTGTGTACATGGAGTTTGACAAATGACAGTGGATGGTGGATTGAGATGCTTGTTTTTTAAAGTCAGTTATTAATATCTTTACTGAAAAAGTCACTTTTTCTTCAGTTTTCTGTGTCTGATATAATAATCCTCAATTTTATTCTGCGATTTAATGAACATTTACATGATCAGTGAATGAAAAATAGGAAAATACCAGATATACACTTAAAAAAACCACACAAAATACAGAGGATAATATTATAATAAATGGCGATAAATCACTCAAGAAAGGCTAAATAAGATACACAAAAGTAGCACTGGGTCTTTATGGGTTAATGCTGTTCTGAATTGTATTCATTATCAGTGACCCAACTCCAATCCAATCCAATCCAATCCATATTTATTGATAAAGCACTAATTTAAACAAACACAAAGGCTTCCAAAGTGCTGTACAGTAAAATAAACGCAATAAAACATAATAAAAAAACAGATAAAAACACAGTGAAACATAATAAATAAATAAATAAATAAATAGAGTGTCCACCCTAGATACAATATCCGTGCTTATATGACAGCAAACAAGAAACGTATATCCTCAGTGAATGAATCTCCTCTCCTCAAAGTCAAGGAGTTGATTACAGCTGGACAGGATACTATAGTCCAGCAGAGGAGACATACTGGACTGAGCAAATCCTGTGTTTTCCCAACAGCTGTTAAAAGTTGGTGGTCTGGCTCCGTTCGCTTCCACTTCCTTCGACCTTGACACGGCTCTGCAGAGTTCAGCTCAGTCCTCTAATCAGTCTGCACCGCGAGCTTCAGCCTATTGTGTGTGTGCGTGTGCAGTGATGTGAGTCCCGGTATGGACAAAAGGTTAGTTATAGGATGCAGCCTTTCTGGCTCGCACAGTGTGTCCTATTATCACCAACATATTGGGCTGGTGGGCTACATTACTCACAACGCTGGCACCACACCAGCAGCCTCAGCTCTCTTTCATCATTATCGCCGATATTGCACTTTTTGCATGATGACACACAGAGACCATTAAGCCAACTAAACAAAATCAGCCAGCCCTGTCCAATTGAACCATCCATCCATACGAGGATGTTTTTTTTTCCTTTTTGTTTTAAGTGTCGTATGTGTTCTCTTTGCTCGTGTGCCAGATGTGACTCACAAGTTACGCCGTTTGGAACCCAGCTGGTCAATGTAGAACGTGAAAGGTCCGCTTACATCCTTGGACGATGATCAAACGGGGAACATTAGCCCTGCAGCAGGAGACGGTGGAAACATCAAACATGTGGATGGTGCACAGGAGCGCACTAAAATGTCTCTACTGTACCTACGAGAACATTATCTTCATTTGCAGGATTCAACCATAAAAACCGCACGAGGCTTTTCCCCCCAAAAAGTAAATAATTTAAAACATATTTAGACAAAATAACTGCTCCCAATCTCCCTCCCTTAGCTAACATCTGCTCAAAAAGCCACTAGTTTGTTGCTGTGCATTTAAACAATCCAACATATACTATGGACCGGTGGTTCTCTACTGGTCTGGATTCAGGACCCACTAGCGTCCATCAAAGACAAGCCTCGACCCACGCTAGTCGCTTTTTCACTGAACATATGCGTAAAACTTTATCGATATTTACTGTGTCGAAAAAACAGAAGTGTGTAATGTCGGTTTTCCCATTAACTCACAAATGCGATGATTTGTTTATTTATTATCGCGAGATGACACGAGAAGTCATTCCATAAACATGGCGACGAACGTAAATATGGTGTTGATTTACAGATATATTCTTTATTATTATATATTACCCCTCTATCTCGTAATAAATTAAAAAATGATTGGGTTTCCTGGTGTTTCCACACACACTACATCATGTTTCTTTTAAAACTCTTCTTCTTCACTTGTAACGTTCGTCAACATCTGGTTTTTTTTTGTTTTTTTTTTATTCACCTGATTCTAGTTGCAAAAAAAGGTCTTTTCATTGCAGTTTTGCATAATATAGAATTTGTGCTACTCCCCAAAAACCACCTCTTGCCAGCGCTTCAACTTTGAATCAAAAAACAAGAGTTTTTTGGCGAATTTGACGTTTTTCCATTTGGTAAATTTTTAGGCGCAAGTTATATTTGCGCAGTTTGAGGGTTAATGGAAAAGCGACTATTGATAAATGTTAAACTTTGCAAATTTATTTAATGAAACGATGTTGTGTTTCGAACCTGAGATAATACAGAATGTCACAATACGAAAACACAGCAGATACATTTATTGATAAACCAAACTGACCGGCAGGTGGTGATGATAAAGACGGAAATATTCAGTTTAACACTAAATAAGGTACATTTTAACCGAAACTAAAAATTAAAAGTGCATCCAGTCACTTATTCAGGCATTAAACACACTGAGGTTTTTGTCATACCTGAGTTTTGCCATGTTTTGAATATAAACTTTCGATTTTTCTTTCATGCTGTGAAATGTCTGGTGTTAATTAGTATTACAGTGCATTATCGCCACCTACTGTTAGGGAGTATGAATGGACAGCCCTCAACTCCATAAAAAATAAAGCACAGGATTTGTTTCTTATTATTACGGATTTTTTTGGAAGTAACCATATTTGGACAAAAGGGGCAGAACACTGGGAGTCCAAGGGTCAGAGGTGAATTAATGCTAAGAATGAACTCACTGACTACATCAAATATTGCAAAGCGCTAAACAGAAAAAATACAAACTCTGAAAGTCCGAGCTGTCATACAGACCTGTCAATCAAAATCCAAAATGGCAGAAAATGAAGCTTCTATTTGACGTGAGAACTGATCAATGGTGGAAAATATTAAAGATGGACCATTAGATCACATATTAGAGGGTCCAAATAAAACCGTTATTGTATTAAAATAAAATAGACAAGACCAGAAGAAGCCCATTGTGAACCCCTTTGGAATCAGAGCTTTTAGTTCCGCCCCTGGTGGCGGTCAGCGGTATTACAGCTTCAACATTCTTCTGCACTGACTTCATTCAAGGTCTTTGCTCCCTGATACACGTTCTGTTTTGATTTGATAATTAAACTACATCTTTACACAATTAACTAATATTTCAGATTCGTTTATAAGCTTAGCGTAAAATTTAATGTTATATTTTATTGTCACATGTAAACATAATGTTTTCCAAAATGAGTGTTCCTGTTCTTTACTCTGGGACTTTTCATCCAAATTTACTATGCAGGTTATTTTAATAGAAGTCTCAGGAAAAAATAAAAACTAAAATAAAAATGCATGTTTCTACGGAGCCCGTGTGGTGACGTGAAAAAAAAAAAAAAACAAAAAAAAAACACGTGTGTGCACAAATTGTTAAACGTGCGCATGAAATAAATAAAACGTGTGCACGAATTATTAAACGTGCACACAAATTATTAAATGTGCACACGAAATAATAAAACGTGTGTACGAAATAATAAAACGTGCACACGAAATATGAAATTGTGCGCATGAAATAATAAAACGTGCACATGAATCATGAATGCATGCGCACAATTATGAATTATGAATTTGTGCGCACATTTTATTATTTCGAGCGCACGATTTCATAATTCGTGCACGCATTTTATTATTTTGTGTTCACATTTAATAATTTGTGCGCCCGTTTTATTATTTTGTGCGCATGTTTAATAATTCGTGCACGTAAACATGTTTTTTTCTTCATGTCATCACACGGGCTCCGTATGTTTCCCTCCATTACTGCTATGCAAATTTGAAGAGTTTGGTTCTCCATCATCATCATCATCATGGTTTAAAGACTGCCAGTGAACTTTACACTCTCCTCCTTGGTGTTGTCTTGGCCAGTATTCACTGATTCATTGCTATTGCACGGAACTATTTCTTGATGCACCCACCTATTTTTTTTTTTTTGTCTCCCAAGCTTAAAGACTTTGTGTTTTTGTAGATTTTCTTTATTTTTATCATTATTACTATTATTATTATTTTTATTATTTTTAAGTATTATTTTTTCTTCACATTTTCAGTTTCCACTCGGATGCAAAATTGAAAATGCAAATAAAACCAAAAAACAGCTGCACAGAAACACCTACACACCTACTGACACTTGTGCAGCTCTGCACCTGAGGGAAGAGGCTTTTTTAAGATACTGTGTACATGCATTTTATCATATATTTTACCCATGTCCTGGCATTACCTCCCTTTAAACAGTCTGAGTAGCTCAAAAGAATAGCTTGGATATTTTTCACGGTACATATCGGCCGTACGTGTGAAGAAAAAGTGATTTCTCCGTCGGGGGCTGAGGTGATGTGTGGGCACCCATCGATTCCCAATCCTGTGCATACGTTCATATACAGTCCGACCGCTGCTTTGTTGTTAATCGCCCACATCTCAGGCTCAATAGCCTCCTGACGCTCCTTTATTACCGAGTGACAGCAAATGGACGCCCAGGACCGACCCTCACAATTTAGCCTGTTGACACTGAGGATACAGATACTATTTCCCTCCTAAATCAATGAAGAGCACTAATTGCTGCTAACTGGTTAGCAGCAGGAACCAGCTGGCTGTTTTCACATGTACATGCAGATGTTCTTTTAGACTTAACATCTACACACAGTTAATGTCTGAATATAAATAAGAACAACCTGAAAGGAACATAGTAAACAAGTAAAAGGATGTTCGAACCACTGATGGTATTGATTTTTCTTTTTTAATAACACACAAAGTGGATTCAAAGTATATATGCTGCTATTTTCTACTTATGTGTTAATATTCTATCTATCTATCTATCTATCTATCTATCTATCTAGCTATCTAGCTATCTAAATAAGTAAACAGTATAAATGTCAGAAGTACATAATGTCATGAACTGTTTTTTGTTATCAGATAATTTCAAAATAATGACACATTTTACACATTTCCTTTTTTCAGTAGATGAGAGGATCATCTGAGTTCAGAACTGGAGTCAGGATGTGGGTAGCTTATCTTAGCATAATGACTGAAAAACACAAGTCGGGTTCTAGTAGAAAAGCAAACCTACACACACTTCTACAGATCACTAATTAACATCTTGTTTCGTAGTTTAATCCACACCGAATCCAAAATGTCAAAACAACATCTGTTACTTTAGCGAGCATAATTCGCTGCAGTTATTTTTCGGGGAACAGAAAGTAGATGCAGTGAGTGTGAGCAGCACATGTGCGTGGTTGGTCTGGTAGTCGCACTCGTCAGGTCGTGAGGTTTCTCATCAACAGGTCATTCCACATAAATTACCTTGAATGTTGTTTTTACCCTGTGCATTCTACTCACAGTGAGAAGTGATGAGACTGTGGACACTAGATGGTAAGATAAACTCGTAGCTTACGGGCCCATGTCATCTCTCCTCGACAACAAGAAGACGCTCTCTTCAGACCCCCAAACTGTTGTGGAATATTGAATTATAAAAGACAAAGACGCAGGAGTCTTGCAGTCTGAGGAAAATTCAAAGAGTCCCCTTTAATTCCAGCCTTTTAATAGACATAATAAACGGAAGTCATGACCAGAAACGGAGCTAATCTGTTGGTCATCTTGTTCATGTGTGACAACATTTCGGCGAAGATATGGGTGTTACCAGGATACCGGAGAATTATTAATGACCTTTCTAATCTTTGCTGGACACAGGTGTAGGATCATCCCGTTTGTTTCATTTTCACCAAGCAAGTTTTCCAGTTCTGGATGATCTGCTGGGTCGCTCTGACCTGGCAGCCAAGTTGAGCAACTGTCTTGTGTCCATCAGGATTAGAACATCAGGAAACATTGCGCAATTGATTAATAGTGTTATTTCCAACAGTATCCAAAGATATTAGACCATACACAACAACATGATCAGTAATAGGTCACACAAACTGCAAAGATACAGCAAAAACATGCATCTACAATGGTTAGACTTAGGCTGTATTTCTTTTTTTAGAAGTACTCAACCTTAAGTTCCCATTGTAACATGTTTACTGTTGTAATAAAAGTACAGTATCTATATTACATGTGTAGAGACCTAGTGCTACTTTTGTGAAAGTTCCTAATATTTAACCTTTCTTATGGGATTTATCACTATATATCACAATATTACCCTCTATATTTTGCTTCTTTTTTTTTCTGTGAAAATCAGGTATTTTCCAATATTTAATTTACTGATTATTGTAAAAACAGCCACCGGTGACTAAAACCATCTACTGATCTAAGCTGTTTAATACCTGTTGATCCACTAATCCTATTAATACATGTGAATAAGGTAAAATGCCATGTCTTAGCTTTAAATCATCTATCTATCTATCTATCTATCTATCTATCTATCTATCTATCTATCTATCTATCTATCTATCTATCTATCT
>JAPQRP010000017.1:9030708-9043467 GCA_037367295.1 Apogon hyalosoma | reverse complement strand
TGTCTTGGTTGTGTAAATGTTTTGTGTGTGGTGGAGTGTGTAAGATGTGTATGTGGTGTGAATGTTGTGATGTGGGCTTCTCAAAAAGAAGAAGAAAAAAAACAATGACAAAAAAAAAAAAAAAATCAGGGATATGACCGAAGATAATCATTAGGTAACTGACAGTAAATGAGATGAAGAGAAAGGAAAAAGAGAGCGAGAGAGAAAAAGGAGGAAAACGGGGGGCAGTAAAAATAAATAAGTCAACACATAAACGAAAACAACCAATTGAGCTTAGAAGCACCAGCTCTGTTGGATAGGCAGGTCTGATGTTTTTTTTTTTTATTTTTTATTTTTATTATTATTAGTTTGTTCTCCAACCTCTAGATTCCAACTGGTTTTGTTTGTGTTAGATTCCTGTAGGTATGACGTCCTTCAGCATGTTTTCCTCTGGTTCTATTTCTAAGGAAGGAGAAGAAAGAAGATGCTCAGAACAGCAGAGATGGTAGGTCAATAAACTGGGGTTGAAGGAGCTCATTTGTCCGATGGCACTGGCTAAAAAAAAAATAAGACAAGTACCATCTCGATGACTGGCTGATCCACCCGACCAGACAGATAGGAACCGAAAGGCGAACGTCAACACTAGCTCTGGACCGATATCGACCGCTCCATTCTACCTTTTTCTTTACAACTTCTCCTGGTGAAAGGCTAACTTCAGACAGCTGGGTAAATCTGATCATATTCTTTAATCGTTAAGTATTATTTGGGTGCTTCTGTGAACCCGGTCCTAAAAACAGGACATGGGGCTAAAAATTCAAACCAGACGTAAACTGTTATGAAGCAAGTTTGGAAGCACTTTGGGTCTGTTTTAAAAATAAATACTTACTGAGATAAAAGAGAAACTATTTTTCAGATGAAAGACATTTTCATGTTATTTTACATTATATTTGATACAAAAATCTGTATGTAACACAGCCAAAAGGACACAAAAATGACACCACTATTTTTTTGAATATCTTTTTATTCTCTCACAGGTACATTTTTGGGAATTTAACTAAATATTCAAGGCAGAGCGTTTCACAAAAACGACCACTGTTGCAAAATCATTCGCGATTTGTATGTGTTTAAATGGGCAGGTTCTGCATGTGACACAAGTGGACACGATGGGTTACACACGAAACCTGGAATGAGACTGAGATTAATGAAAAACCCACTTGTCTGGATTCTAAAAATCACTAGGATCATCAAATTTAACACAGTGTCTTTATTTATAGAGGTATATAAGACCATTTACATCCATGTTTTCAGATCTAATGCACTGACACCTAGGTAGCTTTTCATGTCCCAATTTTGGTCTTAATTTTGGCCCCAATAAATCATTAATTTTGGGATGGCTCTGAGCAAGAATACATTTTTTTTGCATTTATCTGAGGTTATCATTAGGTACATCCTGGGAGGAAATATGTCTAAATTTCTCTCTTATTATTGGATCTAAAAAGCTGGAAAAGTACCAGGTGTCAAAATGTACCCAGTAGAAGCACCCCTCTTCAAATTCTCAAGCTATTACAGTCGTGGATTGTTTATTACATAGTAATTGTAACTGTGTCACATTTATTACTCGGCAAGTAATTCAGTCTTTTAAGTTATTTCATTATTTTTAGCTAGGGTACAACAGAGCTGTCTGTGGAAAGATAACCCTGAAAGAAATGTTTTTAATATATTAACAGCAAATATTCAAGGACCTAAAATGAAAATCAGAAAGGACATTTAAGTGATGTCCCTACAGCTGAAGAGGAGACAAGAAGAGTAAAGATGCCCTTGAGACGAGGCCAAGACCTTCAAAAAGTGTCCACTAAAGAACTGTGGAGACGAAGGCCGATTTTGGGTCTGACACCACTACATACAGGTTAATCTGTCTGACCTTAAATGAAAGGTTTATCTGCCGTCTCTATGGAAGACTGGAACATCTGCTGAATCTGAGCAGGTCTATGACAGCAGAAGAACCACAGTCCTGTGGCCGATAAATGAGCAGTGAGCGGTAGTTGTCATTGTCCGTAGAAGTGGTTTGATCTTCGTCTTTTCTGTCGTTGACACCAGTGAGTTCAGTCCAGATTCATGCCAAATACAAGGGCAGGGAAGAAGGCATCCCAAAATTTTAGATCATGATTGATTTTTACCTTCCAGTATCCAGGTGAGCATATTATACACACTATGCACTCCATATTATAAAAGGTCATATGATTTTTCACAATTTTTATTAGGTTAGAATTCAAAAGATGTACATTTTTTCATGATTTTGAAAATTCTGACCCAGCAACTAAAATCAGCACATGAGCAAACAATGGAAAATTACTACACTACCACCCCAAGTGAATAAAAAAAATCAATCAAGCAATCAATCAATCAAATGTTATTTGTATAGCACTTTTCAATATGTTACATGTAGCGCAAAGTATTTTACATCAAACCCCCCACTGTCCTGCAGTTGCAAATAGAAATAAAAATAAAAGCAACAAAGCAAAGCAATGTTAAAAAGTAAGAGTTTAATAAAAAAGCTCAACTAAAAAGATAGGTCTTAAGTTTACGTTTAAAAATTTGAACACTCGCAGTGGACCTCAGGTCCTCGGGTAGGCTGTTCCACAGTTTGGGGCCATAAAAGCAGAATGAGGAGTTTTGGAGTGGACTCTAGGAACAGTTAACAGATTACTACCTGAGGATCTGAGGGTCCGAGAGGGCTCATATGTTAAAAGTAAATCAGATAAATAAATAGGGCTGAGACAATTAAGAGTTTTAAAAACCAATAAAAGCACTTTAAAACCGATCCTGAAGCTCACAGGGAACCAGTGCACAGACCTGAGCACTGGGGTGATACGCTCTCTCTTTCTGGTCCTTGTCAGCAGCCGGGCAGCTGAGTTTTGGAGCAGCTGCAGCGGTGCAATGGTCTTCTGAGGACGACCAGAAAGGAGAGCGTTGCAGTAATCGATGCGACTAGTGACAAATGCATGTATCAGAGTCTCAGCACTGGCTCAAGAGAGAAAGGGTCATACTCCGGCAATATTTTTTAGATGATAAACAGTTTTGGTGACAGACCTTGTGTGTGACTCAAAGCTAAGCTCACAATCAAATAAGACACCCAGGCTTTTAACCTCTTCTGAAGGGTAAACTGAATGGGTTTGGAGTTTAGCTTTGAGCCTCTCTCTGTCTCTGAGCCTCAGGACCAACAATTAAAACCTCAGTTTGGCCCTGGTTGAGCTGGAGGACGTTTGCTGCCATCCAGGACTTAATATCAAAAATGCGCTTAAAAAGGGTGTCAATTGGGCTAAGGTCATTAGGAGACACGGCAATATAACGCTGAGTGTCATCCGCATAACTATGAAAGTCAATGCGCATTGACATTTTTTAACATTTAACTTTTGACCTAGCACAATAAAATAATAAAACATTTTAACCTGTGTTGCTGTTAATCATTGACATATGCCAGGATGAAAAAAAAAATCTAATTTTTATGTAGTACAAAAACACACATTACAAACATGGCGTTTAAAGGGTCAACATCTGTCATATTTTTGTTTACAACTCATGGTTGATGAAATTAAAAAAAGAAAAGCTAAAAATTGTACGAAAAAAATTAAAAGATCCGTGTATCAGTGGTATTTTATGGGTGCATTATCGGCGTTGCACTAACCAAGGGTTTTGTTGCAGTATCACCAGCACAGGTCAGGAGGTGAGTGAGTGAGTCCATTTTCAGTGAAACTTCAGAATCTAAATTGAAGTGTTCGGTTTGAGTCCTCATTACCTGACAGAGTTTGTGTAATGTGTTGTTTTGCTGCTATGGAGGAAATGATGATGATAAATTACAGTAAGTCCATCATCTACTGGAACAACTTCTGAGTGTGATTGAGTGGAAAAGCGCTGACTCATCATATAACCTATAAAAATAGGTGATTAATGAAACACTGCAACTGTGTATGCAGGAAAATGCATTTACTTTATTTAGATGTTAACAATATTGTAATATTGTCAGTCCTAAATGATGCAAAACTGGTCTCCAGCAGTAAGAGAACACCAGAGGGAAAGTTGTCTAATACTGCGTTTCCACTATGTGGAACCACCTCAACTCGACTCGACTCGGGTACCAGGTACTACTCCTGGAGACCGTTTCCATAACAGGATACTACCAACTTTAGAGTACCTGGTTGTCATAGCGATGCGGCACGTTACTTCTGTGTCGTCTGAGAGTTGCTGATAAACTCACTCATTGCCTGTTGTCTCGTCAAAAGCTCACGCTGAATTTTTACATCGGCCACCAATCTCCTGGACCGACTACGGTGTAGTTTTGCGGGCTGTCATCATGTGGATTAACCTACCGATATATTTACTGTCAACTGTCATCTGTTATTTAGTATCTGTTCCCCAGTCCTGGAACCTTGGCAGAGGTGATACCAAAAAACTAGTACCAGGTACCAGATTCCAGGTCCTTTTTCGTAATGGAAATACAAAAAAGTCAAGTCGAGTCAAGTCGAGCCGGTACCACATAGTGGAAACGCAGCAATAGTTTGTAACTCAGCAACTTTTTAGAAGAGGTCAGAAAATTGTAATTCAGATCATTTATTCATTCATTTTCTGTACTGTTTAGTTATGTGTCAGTTGCTGTGGCGGTGTGGTAAACATGACAAATTCATGGGGCCCAGCATTTCTGGGGGGCCCATAGAGCAGAGGAGGGGGTCCAGTGGATAGAGCTTAGAAGTTGTGAAAATTTCATGCAAGGTCTTCTGTATAAAAAAGGCATAGAAGCTGGGAGTCAGACGTTGAAAGTCTGTACATTTTCACTTTTGCTTCACGCCAGTGTTAGTTATGTTAGTTATGGACCACACCCCCACATATATGCTGGCCCTACCCCATGTAAACCCCCCCACACACACACACACACACACACACACACACACCCAACAAATTGATAAGGTACTGAATTTTATAAAGGGCCCACATCGTTTAGTTTTAATGAGACCCAGAATTGCTAGTGGTGCCCCAGGTCAGTCACAAAACGTAACGGCTCTTTTTTTCCTTTTTTTTCTGTTCAGGCTGCATGTATTTGCTCTACTGCATTGTGTTCTTCTGAAAGTCAGTACAAAACTGGTCTGGACCATCAGATTTAGAAGTTAGAGAGACACAGTGAGCTCCACGAACTACAGCTAGGCTCTGCAATGCAGAGTTCTCAAGCATATAGACAACTTGTTTCTGCAAACAGTGGCATTTCTCAGGATTTACCTGATATACATGGTATTTAATGGACTCTATGCGCAGCCCCACTACTTCCTGAACACAAACCAGCTCCTTTATTTCCTGTCTTTCATTATTGGACACACTGATTAATCCAGGTGTGCATGACCACAGTAGTCATAACAAGAAGCAGTAGACACACTGAAAAAAATCTAAATCTTACCAAGTGTATTTTTCTCATTTCTAGTCCAAATATCTCATCACACTTAAAATAAGACAGAATCACCAAAAGAGTAACTTTTCAGTGAGATATAAGAACTTATTTTTAGACAATAGAATTTAAAATCTTATTTCAAGAAATCTTACCAAGATAAATTTCACTTGTTCCATTGGCAGCATTTTTTGCTTGAATTAAGCAAAAAATCTTGAATTAAGCAAAAAAAAAAAAAAGAAAATCTTGAATTAACAAAAAAAAGTCTGCCAAAATACACTTGGTAAGATTTAGATTTTTTTCAGTGTAATCCGTGTATCCAACAATGAAACACAGGAAATAAAGGAGCTGGTTTAAGTTCAGGACATAGCGGGGCTGTGCATAGAGCCCATTGGTGGAGTTGAAGACACAAGGGACCATGGCGCTGTCCAGTGCTGAATCTGTTCATGATCCGCAGGTAGCCAATGCTGATCCCATTGAGATGTAGGCCGTCCCAGTCGGGCCTGACGTTGATAATGACATTGGTCCGTCCACTGCTGTGATCCAGGAACAGTTGAAAAATTCTGAAATGTTGTTCAAACGCAGTGAATGTTTTTCACATCTGACCCCGCTCCAGGGGGAGGACGTGGTCGGTTTAATACAGTCACATGCTTCGTTGTTCTCAGATGTACAGACACAGACCCGTCTGCTGCAGCCTCTGTTTTAAATGTTAATAATAATGCAGTTTAGATGTAGGTACCATACACACATACTGGAGTATATGACTCTTTGACATGGTGATGTTGAGTTATTTGTAGGAAATTAATCCATAATATCACGTAAGTTCATTAGATCTGCACTGAGCACAGAAAGAGAGAGAGAGAGAGAGAGCTGCAACATAGAGTTATTTGTTTTGTTTTTTGTAAGTATTTGTTTTTGTACTCTAAAATGTAATCCGTCGTGAATCGCGGGGCTTGAATCCAAATATGTAGGCGGGACTAACAGGCACTGAGTAAACCAATCACAGATAAGACGGACGTGACGCTTTTGTCAGAGACAGTTAAGAATACAGGTTGTAATTCTGTAATTCAGCCTTATTTTTCAATCAAAAAACCGACAACAGATGTAAAGAGATTTGTGGACTTGGAACCCACTTTAACTCGCAACAAAAAAAAAAAAGTCATTGCGTATGACATGTTGCAAAACACCCACCCCCAAGACTAGAATAGATCATACATATTTCAGAGCGACTGGTCCAATTCCAGACTGTTTTCTCAGTATTGAATATACTGACAAAACCGGACGGCTGCATAGGCTATATTTTTGTAGCTCTTTGTTCCATAAGCTATATAGATAACAAACATTTGATATAATGTATGTTTTGTACAGTAGTAATATGTTACACATAATTTTACATTATTTTGGGTGATAAATTAATTTAGCTTAACAACAAAAAAAACAAAACAAAGCACAACAAAAAAAAACAAAACAAAAAACTCTTTTTTATTGAACCGAGCCATAAGAACCATTCAGTTCCCAAATGCATTTTTCTCTACATTTAACGTTTCTTAAGTGATTCATCACCGATTTATTGTAACACTATCCTCTTTACTTTGTGTTTTTCCAGTAAAAATCATGTATTTTTCTATATTTAATGACCTGATCATGTAGATGTTCATTTAAGCTCAGGTTAGAGTTGAAGGTTATTATAACAGAAACAGAGAAAAGTGAAGAAAAAGTGACTTTTCCAGTCAAATCTATCATTAACTGAACATAAACCCAGTGTGTCCATCCACTGTCATTGATCCAACTCCATGGGTTTTACTGGTGAATCAATGCAGTAGAAGATGACGGTGTTTCCACGGAAACTATGGAGCCTCTGAGCGTCCAAATGGGTCATATCTGATGACCATGAAAAGATGAATAACTGTATTTTACACTAATTATTTACATGGATTAATAGGATTAGAGGATCAACTGGTATTAAGCAGTTGCATCAGTAGGTCGTTTAGGTCACTGGTGAATGTTTGGGTCTTTATGGGTTAAAAGAGCCGGGATTCCCATCACTACTGCTGAGTTCATGTGAGGGTTGCTATCCCAGCTATCAAAGGAACCCCCCTGTAGGTTTTCAAAGCTCTTCACTCCGGGTCTGCAGTCATGACATTATCAAAAAATAATATAAAAGCTCCATTTTCAGTGTGTTTTGTAAAGGTCTGGTTCACCCCGTGTGTATTTCCTTGGTCAGTATTATGCGTCAACCTCATGCTCGGATATGCTTTTAAAAATCGATTCATAAAACTCCGTATTATAATAATTTCATGGGCACAGAAATTTCTAAACGTGCGGTAATAATTTCAGGTTGTAAGACCATGTGTTGCTGTGGACGTCCTGAATAATGCAGAGCAACAAATTGGATTTTTCTTGACTTTCATATAATTACAGAGTCGAGGCGGGACAGGCGACCCATATGGCGCTGTTCATAATTCATGTTCTTTTGATAGAAGTGGCCCTCGTGACGCCGTAATGTGCGGCCTTAAAATGGATCAATCAAGCGGGACTTTTTTTGACCTCATTATTATATTTTTGGATCAGACAGATGCCACATCTCTATGTCATCATCTAACAGGAGCCAAAAGTTACTTGGCAACATTTTAATCGCCTCGCAGATAAAATGAACTTTTCACACATAGGTCATATTTTTGATTTTACATGTCTCATAATGCTAGGTGCCACATTTATGAGCGAAGCCGGTAACCTTTTGAATATGACCAGGAAGACGTCATTAATCCTGAAGGTTAACCACAACGGCTGCGTGACACATTTCTGATTGTGTTCATATGCTGCTGTGATTGATACCATTGCACATGTGCCCCACTGAGACCAATGACTGTTTTATGCTTCAGCGGAACAATAATTCACTATCACACTGAAGAGCGCCATCCATCAGGGCTCACTAATTTCCCCCTGGAAGTCAGGAGGCATCTTTTAACAATATTGGCTTTGCTCTGTGTACTTTGTGTTGCTGTATTGTTTATTTCTGACGCTCACAGACATATTTGCACCGGAATTCTCACACGCACATATGGATTTCTATTTATCAAATGTCTGAGAGATGGAAGTCTGCGATAACTAGATACAAATCATAATAATACACATACTCTTACCCTGCTTTTACTCTTATGTTGTATTTTACTCGTAGATCTGAAGGTATGAGCATGTTATTACCTGTTCCACCTTTGAAATGACTTTTTAAAATTTTTTTTTTTTCATATTTTTGTCCCTACATAGAATAGAACTTATTCTTTGGTACAAATGCATGCGCTTTCAGCCTGGATTTCCAATTGTATTAATGTGTATATTGCTAGGAAACTGGGATACAATTAAAAACAGTAAAAACATACCAAAATAATTTTTAAAAAAATGTTAAAATGTGTTTGTTTAATAATAAGCACATGCATACAGTGACCACATACAGGTGCATCTACTAAATACTGATTCAAAAGTGGTGAATATTTGTGCAATCACGAATGTGCAATATATGTTTAATGTATTGTAGCTTATTTTGGCATGGATCCAGCTGATGTCGTCATGTCTATGCATGTGCTGATGTCAGCATATCTATATGTGTGCCGACTTTGAAGGAAATTGAAACAAAATTCATGATTTTATAGACATTTGACATTTCCTCCAATATAAGTAAATGGGAGTAGAATTTTTTTCATAAACATTTTTTAACTTTGATCTACTTTTCCCAAAATGTTAAAACATCTATTCTGCATCACTGGCAATCTATAAACCAAATCTGGCATGAATTCAACCAGTAGTTTTGCTGCTACAGACATTTGAAATTTCTCTGATTATAAGTAAATGGGGGGGGGGGATTTAAAAAAAATCATAAAAAATTGAAACTAACCATGAATGATTGTGCATTTTTCCCAAAATGTAATGCCATCTATTCTGGGTCACTGGAAATATATAAACCAAATATGGTACGAATTCAACCCATAGCTTTGCTGCTAAAGTGTTAACAAACAAACAAAAAAAACAAAACAAAAACAATCCCCCTCGCATCCCCTTCGGTGTGGGGTAATTATTCAGATTCAGTTTCAGATCACTTTTATTGTCATTCAGGCAAATTACATCAGTGATGCACTACAGAACGAAAACACATAATTAAAAAATAACTGAGATAAAATAAGTTCTAAAATACTGGTGTGGTAGTGCAGTGAATGAAATAAATACATGTAAAATGAGAGAATAAATAAGCAGTTACTTCACATATAAGAAGTTATTGCACAATTTTTCAGAGGTAATTGCGCTTGTGAGGAGCGGTAGAGTGTATATGTCCCATATTTACTGTCAGATGGCGGTGGGAAAGAGAGTGTTCCTGAACCCAGCAGTTTTGCATTTCACGCTGCCTGAAGGTAGGAGGGAAAACAGTCCACAGGCAGGGTGGGCGGGGTCCCCAGAAATCCTCAATGCCAATAATCTGACATTACTTAAAGAAATGTGTTTTCACTTTGACAGTTTCGCAAATTCTTGTCAAAAGCCAAATTTTATTCAGAGTGATTCCATTTTTGAGACCTCTAAAAGGGGAAAACTTCTTTTTATAGGCTTTATATAACTTATAGCACAAATATGACAGCTGATCGAACCTGAAATTAGAATGGAATGGAAGGAATACACAGCAATCTGAACACTGGGAAAAAAAATCTAAATCTTACCAAGTGTATTTTTCTCATTTCTGGTCAAACTATCTCATCACACTTAAAATAAGACATAATCACCTAAAGCGAAAGTCAATCGAACAAGTGAAAATGATCTTGGTAAGATTTCTTGAAATCAGATTTTTCCAGATCTGTTGTCTAAAAATAAGTTCTTATATCTCACTGAAAAGTAATTCTTTAGGTGATTATGTCTTATTTTAAGCGCGATGAGATATTCTGACTCGGTAAGATTTAGATTTTTTCCAGTGAAACACCATTTCTAAAAAGAACCACTTCATATCTACCTTGAGAAGAGTGAATCTGTGCATCAAATGTGAACATCAGTTACCGTTTACAGTCATTTCATGAAATTAAAAGCCTAAGAGATTAAACTCCTTCAAGATTAAACCAAATTAATACAGTCAAATCAGTAAAACACACATAAGATAAGATAAGATAATATAAGATAAGATAAGATAAGATAAGATAAGACTTTTTTTTTTTTTTTTTTTTATCCCACCGTGGGGAAATTTCACAGTTAGCAGCACACTGTAAGAATTTTCACTGTAAAAAAAAAAAAAAAAAGTAATCAACTGGCAGCAGGTTGCCATTATGATACAGTAAAATTAATAGGTTTTTACTGTCCCATAAATTTACAGTATGGTACTGTTAATGGGAAAGAAAAAAAAAAAAAAAGAATGAACTGGGTTTTTAAAACCACTTTTACAGTATTTTACAGTTAACTGCCTTGCTTAAAAGAACATTGTAAATTAACAGGAATGTGCTGTATTTTAGGGACAACGTCAGATTAATGTAAAAAAAAATGGTGAAAGGAATGCAAATTAACAGTCTGTGTTGTATGTTAACAGTTCACTACTGTATTTGGAAATAACAGGTTAATGCTGTTGAAATTCTGCTGTAAATGTACAGAAATTGTTTACGGTGCAGCAAAAATACAAGCGAGTGCAGAGAAAAAGACAGGTAGAAACAAAACAAACGAGTGAAAAAATGAAAACATAAAGAGAAAAATAAGACATTTGGCATTTATATAAATATCTACATAAATAAAATATGAGAATTAAAAATTAAACATGTCAAATACTTGATAAATGATGCAAAAATAAAAGGCTTTAGATGGAGTTGACAGCTTTTCTCTCTTGCTTCTTTTCCTAATTCTTGTGTTAAGTTCTTCTTCTTTGTGTTGTCCAAGTGTTTGGGGAACAGGTGAGATTAAAGTACAGCTCCTGTGCTGTACTAACTGTGAGAATGTATCTATTCCTTAAGGTTCCGTCAGCAGGAACATGAATAAGCTCTGTCTGGATTTTGAGCAAAAGGTCAAATATGAGTTCAGCATCACTGATTCTATTTCACTCCTTTTTTTCCTTTCTGATTACTACTGACGACCAGTGTTCAGGAGTGAACGTGACGCTGATCGTATGGATGCGTTCGCTGTTTCCTGGGGAAGACATGACAAACAGGATTTGATTAAAAGATGCTTTTCATGGAGTGTTATGCCAATTTTTTAACCCTTTCATGCGTGATATTACACCAGTGACCGTTACAGTTAAAGCTACATTATTTACAGCAGTGACTCCAACTCTTCATTGCGGAACCATTGTGTTTTCTAATATTTATTTGACTCATTTTATTGTAAATGCTGCTGTTAGGCTACACTTGAATTCTCCCACTGTGTGATAAACAAAACTGTATATTATCCCGGTTTAAATGGTTCACTGAATCCAAAACATGTGGGACATATAGGGAATAGGTTGCTTGCAGTTTAATCCTTATGGTAATTGTCATTTTGTTTAATTTATCAAACATTCCCCACTTTAGACAATTAATTTTACTCTAAAATGGTAAGTTTTCCTAAAGCAGATGCGTTTATGCTCAAAAAATGAATACAATTACATGTTAAACTATTGATGAATTGAATCTATTACTATTAAACTCTATAATATCACTTGTATTTTATTGTTTCCTGTAAGACAACATAATACACCCCAAAAATATAGTACCATCTCTACAGTTAGACTTGCTGAGCGTCGTCTGAGACAAACAGCAGCTGTAACAGTCTGAGCTGAGTATGATGTTACACAGTTCCAGTCCAACGCGGTGTTTTAGTCCTAGTTTTCATTTCACTGGGATACTCAGTGAGTCTTAAGGGGTCGGTAAATACAGGATGTAGACCATCCTGCATAGGCCATAAGTAGATGTGTTGTTTTAGCAAGAGGATAATGATATAAAGTGCACAGGCAGGCTCTGTAGCAAGATCCAACAAAAAAAAAAAGTAAAGTATTTAGAATGGACCTTCCTTTGTTTTCAACATGTCTTGAATTGAATTTGAAATTGTAATGGTGTGCACAATATTCCCCTAATTTTCTTATGCTTTTTTTTTTTTTTTTGTTATATTTTGATAACGAGAATCAGTAATATATATTGTTACTGCAATTAAATGTCATTTTGCACCTACATTATATTTTATTTTGCACCTTAAAGTTTAATTATCCTTTAAAAATAATAAATACAGGTCTGTTTTTATACACTATCTCTCTTACCTTTCTTTATACTAAAAAAAGTGTGCAGCTGGTTTTACATTCCACTTATGCATGCATTTTTTTTCCTTATACAGTGAGGTTGTATTGAACACAGCAGGTGGTCTAT
>JAPQRP010000017.1:8973824-8985628 GCA_037367295.1 Apogon hyalosoma | reverse complement strand
ATGACAATGAAGCCTATTCTATTCTATTCTATTCTATTCTATTCTATTCTATTCTATTCTATTCTATTCTATTCTATAAAAATGACTTATGTTAATTGAAAAAAACAGTCATTTCTAACCAAATAGTTATAGAAACTCTCAGCTGTGCATGAATTCTCTTTCAGGAAATATGCATTTTTATTACTTTGTCTTTTTTTTTTTTTTTTTTTAACTAATTTTGCACATTAGACACTGTTTACTTGTGTAATAAAGAGTGTGACGTGAACAAATGCATGAAGCCTCAGGTATGGATTTGTCTCCGGTGCTTTGTGGGTAGTGAATATTCAGTGTACAACTCTCTTTTGGGACCACAACAAATCCAGGTGTTTACCAAAGACAATCATAAACAGAGACAGACGCAGACCGCACATCCTGAACCAGTCAGAAATAGAAGACTCTTTCACATTAGTACTTTTATTACTTTTCAAATGCGGCAGAAATATTGCGCCTTATTCGTCTTTGTCATGAAACGCTTCATTTTTATGACAGAGATTATCGGAAATTGGTGGAAGTGCCTTGTTTGTGTTATAAGTCATTGACTCTCTTTGACGTATTCGTAGTTAGCTTATGCATAAAGTAGAACCTTTGTGTGATTCTGCAAAAGACATTGGAAAATAAATATCATTGTAAGGAATGAAAAGGAAAAACAGTCATTAGGATAACATGACAGCACTTTGAGAAAATGAATCTACTTTTAGATGTTAAGGTAATTTACATTTCTAACGTACATATATACCGCTGTTCTCTTTCATGTTTTATTTCCACAAAATCTTCATTCTTTTTGCCTTTCTTCCGTGGATTCCTGTGTTTTATACTCTGCTCACATGTTCACATCCCTGCAACCGTTGAAAATGCGTCTGAGAGGAAGCCTGTGGGCTGTGACCTAGAATTTAAATCAAGGCAGTACCATATCTGCAACAATCAATATTGTTTCTTTAGCGTCGTCTTTGTTCTTCGTGACAGCTCGTTGGCTGTTGCAACCAATCGACTTTACATAAATATGGCTTCTGTGGTCTGACAACAAAGATGATGCTGGCTGGGTTATAAGAAATGAGGTCTATGTGGGAGTGACCCTGAGGCAAAAGGCAACTGTTGTTTCATACGGTGTTACGTTTTACTGATTCGTGGCCAAAACCAGCTGGATTGGTGACCTACATGCAACCAAAAACCACTGCAAAAAAAAAAAAAAACAAAACGGAAAAAAAAACCCTCAGAATGAAGTTGCTCAAAATAAGATGGAACTTAAATGATTCCTGTAGATGAATTAAGACTCTGCAGCAGCTAAGGCAAAGGGAAATAAGCAGAGGGGAATAAAAAATGCTTGAAATTTCAATGTATGCTTAAAAAAATAAACACTAAACTATACATTAAAACCAGCTGAACAGTCAGAACATAATGAACAAGCTGTATTTTATAACGTCTACAGCGGGGGGGGGCTCAATTTATTTCAGGGAGACATACAGCCTAATATGATATAAAATAGGCCAGACCAGTAAAATAATATATATAATAGGATAAGAACTTCTAAATAATGCCAACTCCAATTTTTTCTGTGTTTTTAAGTGAAAAAAGTAAAATTCCGAAATGAAAATGTTGACGTCTACAAACCATATTTGAACATAACATGTATGAAAAAAGTATAATTTTAACAATATTACGCTCTAGTTTATTATTTATGCATGTGCATTCCAACTTACTGATCGCAGTGGATCGACAAATACACACAACAGTGAGTAACAGGCAGAATATTGATAATTGATGATTCCATATACTTCACTTTAGACATTTCAGGATATTCATATTTGTTCGTGTTGTTCACATTTTGTCTGTAAATGTTAACATTTATTTGTAATTTTACTTTTTTTTTTTTTTACATTAAAACAAAGAGGAAAATTAGCAGTTTTCATTATTTATAGGTTATTACGATAGTATTTTACTGGTCTGATCCACTTTAGATTGAAAGGATCTAAAATTATTTTAATTTCCTTGATTGTTAACCCTATAACACCAAACGTATCATATATGATACATGCGTTTTGAAGCCCTCTACATGGTCAGTGTGATATTTTTTTCTTGAAAAACCTGATGTACAAAATTAGATACATGCAATACACAGATAATCCACCAGGGGGGAGGAATCCGTTCACCAGAGGCCTTTCCAGTGACACAAGACTGACATTAATGAGGAAGGAGGCAGAACTGTAACAATTTAGAAAAGGAATTACCAATTTGTTAGACATCTTTGTGTTATATTATGTTTTTGTTTGTTCAAAAATAATAATATTTGAGCATTGAGACCCAGTGTATCTAATATGATACAAAATTCAAACTCATACTTGGAAATTATTATTTAAAAACTTTTTTTTTTTTTTTGGTTGTTCAAAAGGACCAATAAAGGCTCCAGTTTCAAAGAACTGGAATTTTCTGTCAATATTAACAATACATTAATACAGATTTAATGTTCAGGCTTTACAGGGTTAACAACATTGCACCTTTGTTTATTATTTACACATGTGCATTAAAATTTACAGATCACTGTGGATCTACAAATACACACAACAGTCAGTAATAGGCAGAATATTGATAAAATTCCATAGACTTCACTTTAGACATTTCAGGATATTCATATTTGTTCATGTTGTTCACATTTTGTTTGTAGATGTTAACATTTTTGTG
The DNA here is from genome assembly GCA_037367295.1 of Apogon hyalosoma. Taxonomy (NCBI): domain Eukaryota; kingdom Metazoa; phylum Chordata; class Actinopteri; order Kurtiformes; family Apogonidae; genus Apogon; species Apogon hyalosoma. The sequence goes on along the minus strand of JAPQRP010000017.1, from coordinate 8,982,913 downwards.
TAATTTTGCTATTTTTACACTAAAACAAAGAGGAAAATTAGCAGTTTTCATTATTTAGAGGTTAGTATTATAGTATTTTACAGGTCTAATCCACTTTAGATTGAATTAACCTAAAATTATTTTTACTTCCTTGACTGTTAAGTTAATATCTTTAGTGTAATTTTTGCATTTCACAAATTAATCCCATGGGCCGGATCGGACCCTTTGGCGGGCCGGTTCTGGGCCCCGGGTCGCATGTTTGACACCTGTGGTCTAACAGTGAAAACAGCATAAACATACCATTATATAGAACGATAAATACATACTTTTAGAAACATCGTAAGTCTTTTTTTTTTTTTTGTCATAAAAGTATTGTATTGGTCAGTCTTCACGTTGGCCTAGCAGTTTTAGAAATATTTATTTAATATTTATTTGTTGCTGATTCTTCGTACCTTGATGACAAAGCAGTGCTGAATATTTAGTCTGACTAAATAATTAAATCATCATAAAAACTCAGTGATTCACTTTGTAAAACTGCCTCCTCCATTTGTTTTGCTGAGTTGAATCTTAAATAACGTCTTCAAGCGCAGCAGTGACACGTTAACACAGCCTGCACAATAGCTCTTTTTGGGGTGAACTTTTCTGGCTCTGAAAGCACTTCAGTGCTTCAGTCCCTGGTGAAAAAGGAACTGAATGATGGCAAGAAAAAGCAACAGAAATACTCCAAATCTAGTGCACACTTGAGCAGATATTGGAGTTGGAGTTTTTCCCAGTAGCCAGTACAAAACCACAAAATAACCCTTTCAGAGCCTGGTCTGGTTCCGCACAAGTGCCTTCAAAGTGTGGGTCTCAGTTGTACTGATGTCCCTGAACTACTCCAGACACTGATCACTGCCATCCCATCCTCTGTATAACAGAGGCATGAGTGAGTGAAGTTAGATTCCAGTTGGAGGATATGTACTGTATGATAGGATATATACACACATAATACAGAATTTATACAGGTAATATAGAATATATACAGGCAATATAGGATATAGTATTATAGGATATATAGACAGAAAAGATAGAATAGATGCAGGTAATATGGAATATATACAGGCAATATAGGATAGATACAGGTAATACAGCATAATATCAGTATTTTAGGATATTGTATTATTGGATATATAAAGATAATATATGATATGTAGGATATATACAGGTAATCTAGAATATGTAAAGGTAGTATTGTAGTACTTGAGATCAGTCTCGGTCTCGTCTCAGTCTTGGGTGCATTTTTACTCAGTCTTGTCTTGATGTTGGACTGTGTGGACTCGGTATTTTAAGACAAGACCACCACTCTTAAGTTCTTTGCTCACACCACTGATTATAGTAGAAATGGGTCTATTTCAAAGCAGCCAGTTATTAGTTGCTTGATTTGTTTCCCATGTTTCCCCAGCAACAGCTGCATACAGACACACCGCATGAGTGACAACATTCCCCCCTCCCTCATGTGTGCGGTGAGTGAAGGAAGACCAGGAGAAGGTGTTTACATGTCCAGCAGCAGTGACGTCTGCAAAGTCCTTAGTAATAAAGTCTGGTTTCCAAAACCACAAAGAAAACGACATGAAAATCTGTAAAACGACATGCGAAACCAAACTGAACCAAAAACCGTGACAAAAATAAGGCATATATATTCATGGGTTTGTTTTGGACGGTGAAGACGTTTGAGGGTTTTGTCACTGCATTTGTTTCAGGCTGGTGTGTTCCCATCATTTTAATGCTGTAATCCTGTGAATGAAACAGCTGCTGTTCGGTTGATGGATGCTGGATTTTTGACAGAAAAATAAACTAAGAATTGAGATTTCTTGCACAGCGGTGTTTTGAAAAAAGTGCAGAGACTGTTTGTCACCGACACTGTTACTGTAAATCAATCTTAAAATAGAGAATTCATACTTTGTTCACTCCTCCAATAATTTTTCATTGTATGTACAGTCTTGGTCTCACCCCTTAGTGTGTTTGTCTTGTCTTGGTCTCGAAACCCTCTGGTCTGGGAAATGTCTTGGTGTCGGATGGTGCTGTCTTGACTACAACGCTATATATATGTATTAAAACTCCATAGCTTTTGAACGTGCTTCCTAGTGTTGCTAATTTGGTTAAAGCCATATTTCATTATTAACATTTATGTAAAATATGCAGCAAAACATTAAATCATAACTGAAGAACAGAATGGAGTTACAGAATAAATTGGAATGAGGCATGCTGTGTGGATTTTGGCTCCTCGCACATCGAAGGCGCTCTCCAAAGTTACACCCATATGTTTTCACCTTAAAACATTGCATTGTAAGACGAAGGCAATCTCAGTCCACAGAACTGTTTTAAGTGAAGTGTATGAATACTCTTCAGATGCCTGAACACCATATCACATTGCCAGGGGGACGGACATGGGAATTGTTGCAAATCGTTGTTGATTAACAGATCACCCACTGTGAACATAAGTCGGTAGTATTATGAAAAATGCTTTATTAACTGTACAACAGCCGCTCTCAGAGGCGACAAGGGCAGAATTAAGTCAGCGTCCATGTTGAAGTACCACCAGGTAGCCACAGATGACTCAGCCCTCAAAGACCCCCAACTCATTTTGTGGTGCGGTAATTTTAACCATTACAAAGTTATTCATCACCATTTATTATAATATTAACCGTTGCGTTTTTTTTCCATTAAAATCGGTTATTGTCTTGTGCTAATTCACTGAACATGCAGGGGTTAATAAAAGCTCAGTAAATTCCAAGTTGATTATATTAAAACGGAAAAATGAAGACAACATGAGTTTCAGTGAAATATGTAATCGATTCTACATGAAAACAAGTGTTTGCAACCACTGCCATTTGTCAAACTAAATGGGTTTTATTGGTGAACCAGTGTTGCAGAGGACAATGTTTTTTTCCGTGTTCACTACAGAGACTGTGAATGTGCCCGAAAAAGACGGGATGTTGCTGAAAAGATGGCAAACCCCATTTTTCGTGAATTATTTGCATGTATCGATAGGATGAGTGGTTCAGTAGTTATTAAATATTTTAGATCAGTAGATGCTTTTGGGTTTGAAAGGGAGAGCATAAAGGTCGGACTGAGTTTCAGTGGAAAAGGGTCATGTGGTCTAATGAGTCCAGATTAACCCCGTTCCAGATGTGACGGGTGAGGTGGATGACGTGATCGCCCATCAGGTCTAGGTTCAGCAATTCTATGTGTCCAAAAAGTGACGGAAATAACTATCGTGCCGCTGTATAAAAGATGCTAGCTGTAATCAAAGGTGCTCGGTCAGTGTATCTTTTGGTAATTGGATTTTCTTTTCAGAAACAAAAGAAAAACTAGTGGTTAATTGACTTTCATTTTAAAATACAAGAATTAAAATTGAATTTCAAGGCGTTTTTCATTTTCAGCGTCAAAACAGATAAACCAAATTTAAAAAACAGATTGATTTTGTTGTTTTTCTCTTTGTAATAACAAAAAAGAAAGTTACTACTCGACAGAAATGGAAAAACTGACCAAAAATGCCTGTTTTTTTTTTTTTTTTTTTTCATTTTCTGAGACCAGATGTTGTCATTTTTAAGGAAAGAGCCCTAATGTCTCGTCACAAAGAGAATAAAGATTTAATGGGGGGAAAAAAAGGCCTAAGTCACAAAGATTTTTACGAACGGGTTTGTACGAATCTTCCAGTTTGTATGAAATCTGGACATCGTAGACATGCTCCCTCCACAAATGTACAAATTTCCAGTTTTGTTCCTTGAAAATGACAACATCTAGTCTCAAAAAATGAAAAAAAAAAAAAAAAAACAACAGGCGTTTTTCTTCCCGCTCTGACAGATCGACAAGATACTGAATTTTATTTTTACTTTTATTTAAGCTTTCATGGGGCCCGCAATTGGAAGTGGCGCCCCTGACCTGGGCATTAGCGCTCTTTCCTTAAAAATGACAACATCCGGCCCCAGAAAGTGAAGAAAAAGGGCGATTTTGGTCCGTTTTTCCATCAGGTAGTAACTTTTTTTTTTTTTTTGTTATTAGAAAGATACAATGAAAATCAATCCATTGTTTGAATTTGGTTTATCTGTTTTGACACTGAAAAAGGAAAATGCCTTGAAATCAATTTTAATTCTAGTACTTTAAAACGAAAGTCAATTAACCACTAGATTTTCTTTTGTTTCTGAAAAGAAAATCCAGTTACCAAAAAAATACACTGAACACGCTCCAATCAAATATCAGTGTGTGCGACTCCTGTAATGACCGGGTTGTGTATGAGCACTGACATCACCTAAAGGGTTATAATATTAAGTAACTCTCTGAGCTTTCGGTGTAGTGTTTGGACTTTCCGTATGTGGGTCATACAGTTTGTGAGCCCCGGACACTTTCATATAATATCACATTTAACACAAGGTAAACCTCTGCCTTTGCTTCCCACAGAGGGAAAATACCACAGCAGTTCCCATCTGTCCAAATGAATTGCGCAAAGGGGGGAAATGACCAGGCAGTCTGTTTTAATCAGACTGAACTGCAGAGCTTTGAAAACACCCTGAAGCAGCATTCAGTCCAGCTGAAAGACAGAGTGACCCCTCATTAGTAAAAGAGCTAGCCTTGCCAAACTAAAGTCACTCCTAGACAAGATAAGTAATTTGTTTAATAAGCTTCTTAACATGACTTAACATATCTGCAAAAGCTTTCGTATTAGCAGTTTTGGCCCGTGCTGTTTTGTGATTATAAAGCACTTTGCACGGGATAAATCCTGCATTCTCTGATGAGCTTAAACACAAGTCGCCCTCCCCTGCTTGTTACGGAACTTGTTTTGTGTGTGTGTGTGTGTGTGTGTGTGTGTGTGTGTGTGGAAGCGTATTTATTTAGACTTAGCACGGGTTGTAAGACATTGTAAGGAAATCTGTCACGATGAACGAAAAATATTTTATACATGATTTCACGCAGCAAAACTGAAGGTTTTACACTGGCAAATAAAAGCGAGAGTGTGTTTTATTAGTGTCAGAGCTTAACCCTTAAAAACCTCGACAGCCGCCGTCAACTGAAAGCATCTACCGATCCAATAAGTTTAATAACTTTTGAACCACTGATCCGATCAATACATGTAAATAATGCAGGTAAAATACAGTTTCTCATCTTTTCATGGTCATCAGATATGACCCATCGGGACGTTCAGAGGCTCCGTAGTTACCATGGAAACACCGTCATCTTCTACAACATTGATTCACCAGTAAAACACAGTTTGCCAAATGATAGTGGTTGTAGATGCGTGTTTCTGTGTACGATTAACGATACGTTTTCCTGAAAAGCCTTCAGTTTTCTCTGTTTTGATAAAATAACCTTTGAATTTACTCGGCGCCTCTGTGAACATTTACGCGATTTTCACCGTAATAATTGAAAATGCAGAGGATAATGTTATAATAAATGGCGGTAAATCACTACGCTGCGTCCCAGGCAGGTTTTTGAGCCCGTAAGTCGCGACTTCACTCATGACTTTGTAACGTTCCAGGCAGGTCACGCCAAACTGCCTGAGAGCAAGGTATCGTGGTGGTTCGATGTAAACAAACCAGCGCGGCCGACCGTACGGGGCCTATGCTCGTTTACAGTCACTTCTATCCCAGAAGTTCTTGCTCTTTGCTTATTTGAGGGAAACACGGGAAAAACGACACATAAGGCAAGAGAAGCTGTTATGCCTTTTATGTTATTCGGAAACATATTTGGTATTCATTTATTCTTGCACTCAATGGACTGAAACATCGCTAACGCTAGAGTAGCTGCTGATTATGCAGAACATTTGCAGATAAATAACATTGGTGCAATCCCTTGTTTTGCATAAACACACATCTATGGGGGCTGCCATTGTTGTTTTACAGCCTATATGATGTCAGAACTTGGAACTGGGGGTACGTGGATCTAGTACGAGTTCACGGGTGGGAAGTCACAGTTTGACTGTCAGTCCAGTGCATTTTCACTGGTAGAAGGTTGGAAAACCACAAGTTACAGGTGGCCTGGAACGCAGCATTAACTGTAGAGAAAAATGAATTTGCAAAATGCCACAAAAATAGTTCTTAGTCTTTAAGAGTAAATATCCCCTAAAAAAGAATGGAAAAAATAACACTGGCTGAAATGAGGGAATCCTGCAGGGTTATTCAGTTGTTTTTAATCCTCCACTTCACCATTAGAGTTAGATAAATATTACACACTGAAGCTATAAAACTCATATAGTTTTAGAGGTAAAAGTGGTTGTAGTGGTCTTTGTATGTTCTGTTAAGGATATATTTTGCTAAACAAATAAATAAATAAATAATAAAAAAACACTTTTTCTTCAGTCTTCTATGTTTTCAAATAATCTTTTAAATTCTCTATGAGCTTTTATGAATATCTACATCACAGGTGTCAAACATACGGCCCGGGGGCCAAAACCGGCCCACCAAAGGGTCAAATCCGGCCCGTGGGATGAATTTGTGAAATGCAAAAATGACAGAAGATATTAACAAGGGTTTCAAGGCTGTTAAAATCTGTTCCGCATTCAGTCCGATTTGATCTAAAGTGGACCAGATCAGTAAAATACTATCGTAATAACATATAAATGATGACAACTCCAAATCTGTCTTTTTTATTTTAGTGTAAAAAATATTTAAATTACATGAAAATGTCTACATTTACAAACTATCCTTTTATAAAAAAAAATGTGAATACAGTGAACAAAGACAAACAACCTGAAATTTCTAAAGAAAATCAAGTGCAATTTTTTAAAATATTCTGCCTCTTACTGGCTTTTGTAGATCAAATCTGTAATGCACATACATAAATGATTAGTTGAGGCATAATATTGTTAAAATTGCATTCATTTGTCTTAAGAAGTATCTTTTTTTCAGGTTATTCACATCTTTTTTGTTTGGATTGTTTGTCAATGAAAATATTTGTATGTACACAGTAAACAATGCAGTCAGTATTTCAGAGTCATGCTATTTTAACCTAGACAGAGTATTTATAGCTCTATGGAGAGTAAATCAGCTCTAATAGTAGAGTTAAAAGTCAGTGTAAAGTTCAGCACAGATGCAGTGTAAAATTCAACTCCACAGAATGATGATTAGGACCGCATTGCATTTTGGACATTTTACTTGTGCTCTATTTTATATGCAGGGGTTTAAAAAGGGTTTTGTGTTAATGTTTATTTAGGTTAATGTGTCTGTTATATAACATTGATTGGCCTTTTTAGGTTTCTTTTTTTAATGTGACACCATTAGTCAAACCTGTAGGCAGAACAATGCTGAACCTGATTATCGCTGAGACGCTGGCACTGCATCACAATTGGAAAGGTCTTTGCTCTTTCAAAGTAAGAGCACTCTCTGAAGTGTTTGAAACTTATAGAGAAAATCATCTCCCCTGTGAGTGTAACATTAAAATACTTAATTTCTCATTACTATACAACAAACCAGTTACAGAAAAAAAAAATTAAATTCATCTCATGACCCCCACCTGGGGAACCCCTACTTTTCTACATTGTTTCGAACAAAATAATTAATTAATTAATATTAGCAACAAAAGTTTGAGTAAAAATGGCTCTATGAAGAGTAATAATATTACTCTCAACAGTGTGGAAACACCACAGTTTGAAATATTTTTACACATTTCATTGTTAATTTTGACACTGAACTGAGTAGAATTAACTCTAAAATTTACTCTGTGGCCAGTGTCAAATTTTCACTCTAATTTTGAGTGGGACCAAATTTGATCTAAAACAGAGGTAAATTCAACTCTCTAAGAGTTGAATTGACACTGTTTTTGTTTTTCTTGGTTTTTTTAATGTGTATTAATGTCATTTGCAGTAAAACAGAGGGGAAATTTGGAGTTGTCATTATTTATAAGTTATGATGTCATTATTTTCCTGGTCCGGCCCACTTGTGATCAAAGTGGGCTGTAATGTGGCCCCTGAAAGAAAATGCGTTTGACACCCCTGACCTACATGATTTTTTTTTTCACTACTGTTTTGTAGAGTTATGGTTTTGCTCTTTTCTTCTAGTGTTTCTTGTATGAGTACATTAGGTGTTTTGCTGCTATTGGAACCTCAATTTCCTGAGGGGTCCGACCAAAATAATCTAATCTAATCTAATCTAATCTAATGATCAGTACATTAAATGTAGGAAAATACCTAATCTTCACTGAAAAATGCAAAATGGTGAGGATAAAACTGTAGTAAAAGGAGATAAACTACTTACCAAAGGTTAAATATAGAGAAAAAATGTATTTGAAAATCACAACAAAAATACTTCTAGGTATTTAAATGTTAAGTCAAGGTATTTAATGCTTTTTTTTTTTTTGCAGGACTACTTTTCAGGTATAGGTGGCACAGTTTTATTATTTGTTTGATAAATAACTGAAATGAATACTTGGCGGTTGTACCATTCATTGCGTGTTTACAGATCCTGTCTGTATAGGGGAGAAAAATACACCTATAAAAATATTTATTTGCAGAAGGTGAGGCATTAATTCCCCTTATATTCTGTCTCAGCACTCGACTACCTGAAAACAAACTAGTCTAAGTTATTTTCGTGAAATATAAACACCAGTCCAATAACACACATAGGTTTTATATATGCAACTGCATGATTCATAAGTAAGTGTCAAGTGGGTTTTCTATATGTCCAGTAACACCCCGGCAGGTTAATGTGGGTCCACATACAGACAGCGCTGACCCTCACCACTCTAACTTCCACTCAAAGTACTTTACACCCACATAAGAAATAAAAAGTGTTTGCATTTGTTCTGAGCGGCTGCAATAAAAGTCAGGGTTAAACTCAGCCATTGTGGAGAAAGAGAGTCAGTTTGACAGAGTTACAGAAATTTGTCCATGAGGGTGCGGGGGTCAACGGTTTTTAAAGGCATCATCAGAAAACAGTTTGTGTTTAGAATAAAGAGACTTAACCTGAGATAAGTGTGTGGAAGTCTTACGTTCATCAAGTCATTGTTTTACGTGTTGATCAACCAAGATTAGGTCGGATTAGACTAGACTAGATTAGATTAGATTAAATGAGAATCAGAAAAAAAAAAAAAAAAAACAACTTTATTTATTCCAGAGGGGCAATTAGGAGATCGGAAGA
>JAPQRP010000017.1:8954587-8973655 GCA_037367295.1 Apogon hyalosoma | reverse complement strand
ATTCATTTTCTGAGCCCGCTTTATCCTCACTAGGGTCATGGGGGTCACTGGAGCCTATCCCAGCTACTTATGGGTGAGGACAGGGTACACCCTGGACATGTCACCAGTTCATCGCTGGGCTGACATAGAGACAAACAAACAAACACAGAAAGGTCCCACGAACCCAGGACCTTCTTGCTGTGAGGCACAAGTGCTATCCACTGCACCACCACCGTGACACCCCTTTCACACTGAACACGTCTTTAATCCTTTTGTTCAGACAATATGACATTTCTGTCATTCACTTTCTGATTTTTTATTCCAGGTTTCATTCAGCACAGGTTGTTGCCTCTTGTCATGTGGTCAGGGGTCACACTACATACTGACTTTAACCTTTAGAACCCATTTAGTTAAATTTGTTTGTGTGTCTTTTAAAGCTGCGCACATATTTCCTGTATTTTCTTGTTGTATCTGAAGAAAAGAGACTGAAAAATAAATATGCATGTTCATTTCAACACTGCAAAAACAACAAATCTAATGTGTGTGTGTGTGTGTGTGTGTAGTTATAGCTAAATAATCACAGGATAATAGTTAAAATAAGGTGATAACAGTAGTAGTAGTCATAACAATATATAATAATAAGAAGAAGAAATGAGAAGAATGAATGAATGAAAAACAAATATTGGAATACACACTTGAAGAAACAATAAACAACTTAAACAACACTGCACCACAGAATTGTCCAGATGAATCTACGGTGCATTTTAACTCGTCAAGGACAAAAAGTAAGAAATAAAAACATGGTTTCCATAATCACCCTTTGTTTCTCACTGAATTGTACAACAAACAAGAACAACCTTGAAACTCTTTTGCATGCGAGAGTAGATGCTGAATGAGCTACAGGAAGGAAGTTGTCTTTTATTCAGCGATCCTTCCGCCCCGCCCATCGGAATAACAACAGGTGCTGTTCTCCGCACAAACAGCAGCTCCAGATGAATCTTTTATTGCAAATGAATCTTAGATGACGCCCTATTAGAAGCTCCAAGGAGGCTCGAACTTTACTAACAGCAAAACCAAAAACTAAAACTCAACACAAACCCTATACTGTAACCTTGAGGAACACGGAATTGTTACATAACCTGTTTTTTGCAGTAAGAAAACACCACATCCGCTTGTCAGTCACCAACCTGAACTGACAGCGCATGGAGGTGATGACAGGGTCCAATCAGCAGCAGACGCTCCTCCAGCTGCTTGTACAGCCCTGGTCTGTCCACGTTAACCTCAGAAACATAAACACCCACACAAATGTCACTCACAAGTTATTCTGAGTTTTAGTCGGTAAAATACTCTAGACATCTTGGTAAAACCTGCTTCTGAGGACTTCTTAAGTTGTCTTCTGGTGATGATGACTTTGTTTGGGTTCAGTTTGAGGTCAAAACTGAAAACTGTCAATTTTTTTTTTTTTTATCACATCTAGACCTTAGTTGCGTATCTGGAGTAAAAATATCTATGTTTTGTTGAAGCCATACTTTCACCTCTGTGTAAGGGCGCTTGTATGGTCTATTTTAATCTGAACCAAATTTGCGAGTGTGAAATTTCTCTCGGACCAAACTGTTGGTCTAGGATCCGTCCGACCGTAGTGAACCGCGATCCAGATCATGTGTAAACACGTTCTGCGCAGTTCAGACCTCCTGACCAATCACAGGAAGTCAAACAAGGCCGTCAGCGTCAAAAACGCAAAAGAGGAAAAACAAACAAAGAATATAGAAGTAGAATATAATAGAGCTGGGCGTATCAATCTAAATATCGATAGTATTGATACCAAGGTGAGTATCAATATTGGATCAATACTAGTGTGATGAGATCGATAGTTTTGTTGCAGTTTCTCTTCAGTACGTCCACTGGAAGCTTCCACTCCTGACTTTATTTTTCACAAATATCTGCATGCAATGGATTTTTCTTTTGTGTTGTTTATATTGTTATATTTATAGTTATTACATTGTTGCTTTTGTTTACTTATTTTGCACAACTGACGTTATTAATTCATTAATTACTTTATTTTCCCACAAATACCTGCATGTAATGGAAAGTGTTTTTGTTTTGTTGACATTGTTCTATTGCCTTTTTGCTATTTTGCATTAGTAATGTTTTCTTTCTTGTAGTAAAAGGAGGGTTATTTTATTATTTTTATACTGTTGAATTGTTTTATATTGTAGTTACTTAAGTAAAAAAAAACATTTTTATTTGCCTAAAATCTTTGTCCTGTGTTTTAACATAATCACGATCAATTAACTAAAGGCAAAATCACAAAATGATTCAATGATCATGGCATTTCAAGTAAAAAGTATCGTTATCAGTATCGGTGATATTAGCCCTGTATTTATTTGGTATGGGATCGATACCGAAATTCCCAGTATCACCCACCTTTAGAATATATCTCACTTGGAGGAAAGTACTTCAGGTGATCCATGTTGAACATAAACATTTTGACTGTTGATAGTCCAGTGTTCTCATATATGCAAATGAGACTGAAGAGGCGAAATGACAGATGAACTAATTATACACTGTCAAGTTTTTTTCATTTCGAACTTGCACACTGTGCACCACCATTGTTGTGATGACGTCACGCTGTAGTTTGCGGTGAGGTCAGGGTACTTTGAACTGGCCCCACTTTGCAACTAGGACCTCTGGCTTGGACAGATGTTCCAGTGCATTTTACCAAGTTGGACGTCGGAAACTTCCCATTTCCCAGGACTCTGGAATGGAGGGGGAACTCAGCTAATTAAATGAAAGTCCATATGTGACTTCCTATCTGTGCTCAATAGTGTATATTGATATCTGTGACCATTTAAATGTTATAAACCATTAAAATATGAAATATTATAAGAAAAGGCAAATCTTTAATATTTTCAAAAATTTGTCAAAGATTTAAATACCTACATTTCTCAAAACTGTGAAGGATCTTTGTAGATATTGTCCCAAGGAAGCTACATATAAAATTTGAAATGAATCCCACCAATATTTTCGAAGAATATTGTTGAAATCCGGACATCGCTGACCTTGAGTTTGACCCTTTAAGGCTGCTCAAGGTCGAAGGTCATGGATCCAAATGAAAGTCTATATATGACTTCCTGTCAGTATAAAATTTTAAATGAACCAGACCAGTAGTTTCGTCAGAGGAGATGTCTGAAGAAATTGCTAATGACAATGAAGATGATGACGAAGACAACACCGGACACAGCACCATCACAATTGCTAAAGGCCTATTGGCCAGTGAGCTAAAATTAAGGCAAGTTAACCAAGATGCTGTCATGAGATGTATGGCCACGTGGCTAGCAGCTGACATCTCCAGGGTGCATTAGCCTGTGATTAACATCGCAGTATGAAAGCAAAAGTAATCAGATCAAACAGTACCCAGAGAAAAAAAAAAAAAAGTCACCAACTGATTTGACGGAGCATTCTGGTTAGTATTGCAGTGATTATCTAGTGGATTGTTCTGATTAAAAAAGGTGACTCTTGGTATTGTATAACTGTTTACAAAACAGCAGAATCTTAATGCAACCATTATGCATTAGACTGTAACCTTTGTTTTTTTTTTTTTGTTTTTTTTTCTATTTCCTTCATGATAAAAGTAAATCTAACTGCCCCCCCCCCTTTTTTTTTTTCTTTTTATTTTCTTTCATTTATTTATTTTCTCTTCTCCCGGAGCCTGTGGGTGGGTGGGGCTTGATGTTTGTGTGTGTTGTTCTGCCTTGGACTGGTTCATATGTCCTGTGCTGATGTATAAACCTATTTGAAAACTGAAAAATAGTCTGAAAAAAAAAAAAAAGGTGATTACCCGTCATGCCTAGCGCCTACAGGACAAGCCTGTGGGGGTAGTGTTTTGACCTGGAGTTGCTTCAGTTGTTCAGGTCGAGGTTCAGAAACATTATGCGTCCATAAAACGAGGTCAGCTGATCCTGAATCCATTAAATTAATCAGTGGGTTTTTTTTTCTTCCCTAATGACACAAACATATTCAAAATGACAACGCCAGGATTCATCAGCATCATATTGTTAAAGAGTGGTTCAAGGAGCATGAGACGTCATTTACATATGTGTTGGCCAGTCCATAGCTGAACCACATGGCTGGACAAGACTTAAAACCGCAGTTCACTCAGATTTGCATATTCCTTGTAAATTGTGTAAATAATGCTTGTATATAATAGTATTAGGGACAGTCTTGTCTTTTTATTCTAACTTAGATTTGATATTTTTATATTATTTTTTAAGCTTAAATTCTTAATCCCTTCTTTTGTCTTAATATTTATCTTAACACGTAACATCTGTACATTGAGGGCAAAGCTTACTGAAGTCAAATTCCTTGTATGTGTGCACGTACTTGGCCAATAAAGCTGATTCTGATTCAATTTCGCTTAAATCAAGCAAAAAAATGTATCAATGGAACAAGTGAAAATTATCTTTTTAAGATTTCTTGAAATCAGATTTTCCAGATCTGTCTTATATCTCACTGAAAAGTTACTTTTTAGGTGTTCATGTCTTATTTTAGTGAGGATAAAGCGGGTTCAGAAAATGAATGAATGAATTAGATATTTGGACTAGAAATGAGAAAAATACACTTGGTAAGATTTTGATTTTTGCAGTGTAGAAGCTGGTGAGAGATCTTGAAATAGAATACATGTAACAGGACAAAGAACGTTCTAAAATGCAACCAAATGTTTCTGATGCTAATATAGGGCTTCGGTTGTCCAAATATAAATTTAAGTTTTTAATTTTGTTCAGCCTTATGAGGATAACATTTCTTTCCACTGCAGTTCAACAGAAAATAAACACACATGCACACACACACAAAAAAAAAAACAAAAACAAAACAAAAACACTTAAACTCTCTGTATTTAGCATTTGGATTGAAATATCTAACATCAGTGAAGCCTTTTATCTATTTTCTTGACTAATAATGATCAAATTCAGAGGGATCTGCTGTTTTTATTCATCCGTCCATACACCCAAAGCTAAAATTAGCCACTAATATTCAACACTTAGTCGTAGTTCCGCTAAAAACTAGTGATATAACATAAATATATGTCACTAAACAGGATGTGAATGAAACTGGAAGTTATTTTATTGAGTTGACTCTAGTTTTAGTTACGGTATAGTTCTGGATTTTGCTTAATTTTGTTACTTTGACTGAAAATACATTAATATCTGCCTTTTAATATCTAGGATTTAAATGGAAATAAGATACAGAAAATAAAACTCTAAACCCCGCATGAGTTAGATCAACACAAAAAGTCAATTTTTATTTCAAAAAGCCATATTCCCCTTCTGCCAGTGTGAACCTTTAACCTGGAGTTCCAGGGGATCTGAGTTACTGTAAGACTCCAAAACTACCTGGTATTTTACTGCACATTAAGAAATCAACACCTACTGGGTATCGTTCATGTTGTTGGACAAGTACATCTATCCATTTTTATTCTAAAGAGAACAGTGGCTTTTAAGTATCAAAAGATGGGACTGGTACCAGCTCCCATAAAGCACTGCTCAGTGAGTCATGTTAGTGTTTCAGATATGACAGCCAGGCATGTCCTTTGGGATAAACCAGCTACTATTACTGTTTTTGTTCCAATCCTTTTACTATCAACCCAGCTCAGATCTAATCCGAAACGGTAAAAATGGACAAAAGCTGCCAATGATGATTATTTCTCAGAAACAAATCATTAAAAATTGACATCAGGTGTTACTTTGTGTGTGTGTTCTATAAACGGGGGTGAAGGATGGTTGTTTACTGATGCAACCTACGTTTGTAAGAGTCGCTCCATCTTTGGCACTTTAATAATTCCTCGTTTCAGGTGCTGCCACTCTACTTTGTTGTCCCTCCTGCTCAAATGAAAACCATTCATAGCACCATATGGCTGCCGAAGCTCAAGAGACTCCAAATAAAAGCTTCCATACTCAAGGAATGTTGCAGAAAGCAGCCAAGGGAGCCTTTCCTGCATCTCAATTAGAAACCAAGTCTATCTGAGCTTAAAGCCCATCTACTCAATAAATGACTCAGAGGTCTGCCCAAGCATGTATGCTAAATTAAACCCGGCGTTCTATTAAAAATATGATTTGCAGCAGTAATTGTGAAGAGACAGCCGAGGCTCAATTAACTGCATCAAATGGTCAGACACAGTTCCTGGTCTTGAGATGCTTGTCGGAAACACAATACGAGGACAAAAAACAGGCTTGTGTAAAGGTACCCCGTCTTCTACAGATATCAGAGCTACTTCGTAAATAAATAAAGAATGGCCGGAGCAGAACCGTGAAAGCGTCAATGCTAAGTTAGACCTCATTGGAAAAAAAACATCGAGTGTTGTGCAAATACTCTCCCACATGGCAATAAAAATGTGTTTGCATAGTGCCTGCAGTGCATATTAAGGCTTTCTCCATAGCTGCCTTTCTGAAACTCAAGTAACTTTAAGTACAAGGTTCTAGCACAACTTTACTTACTTCCAAGGTGCACGGAGAAAGACGAGAATCGACACCACGTCACACATGTCATATAGAGTAACTTTTTCCCACTGAAAAATACAGAATAATTACCTATTATAAAAGCCAATTGGCCTCTGTGTGTGTCTGGGGATTCACACAAAGGGCCCGATCTACTAAGATCCCAATTTGCATGTAATAATTCGCATGCGCAAGCTAGAATTTTGCATGTGGGGTTGAACCGTGGTTTGCTGGTGATTTACTAAGGCTGTGTTCAGACTGCAAGCAAATGTGGCCCGAATCTGATTTGTTGCCGCTATTTGACCTGTATCTGACCTGTTAAAGACAGTCTGAACGGCACAAATCCGATTTTTTCAAATCCGACCCAGGCCACTTTCATATGTGGTCCTAAATCCGATATGTATTCAATATTTTGCAATCTGAACGGCCAGGTCGCGTTTATCCGACCTTTCCAGTTACTCCCGTGATTGACACAGCAATGTTATTTTGAGTTTCCGACTAGTTTAATGCCTTTATAATTCCCATACACACGTAAACATTCCACTATCCACGGGCTGACCTTTAGCACCACAGTGTTTTCACTGTCGTCGGACTTGTAGATCGTCAAACCTTGAACCAGCCACAGCAAAACTGTTCGTAGCTGTCAAAGGACTTCTTCCACTGTGTAATAACTTATGCCCAAAACGAGACAGTGAACTAACTGCATGTAGGTCCAGGGGGGCAGGGACCAGTCGGTACTGGTGAACACCGGTAGCTCATAGGGGTCTATAGCCTCCATATCGCTGATCTTCTCCAAATACCTTTGCAGTCAGTCATGTTGACCTTCTCCTAATAGGGACCCCTTGCTTTTACTGCCACCTTATCCATTTTTTTAAAATCTTAAATCTTGATTTATACGACTTTTTCATGCATGTCGGTTCTATGCTGTTGCCCATGGCAACCAGTAGCTTCTAAGTTCAAAATGGCGCTGCCTTCCAGATATGTCACGGAATATGTCGTATTTCCTCATTCCTAATTACGTCCGAGCCTCTTTTGCACATGCGGGTCACTTCAGGGTCGCATTCAGTTCACACTCAAGACTGACAGAAGTCACATTTAATGTGTAATATGAACGAGCACACAAAAAATCGGATTTCATCAAAAAATCCGACTTGTGCATTAAGACCTGCTGTCTGAACATAGTGTTAGATTGCTTGGACAAATGACAACAGGTGTGAAGTCTTGGAGACCACCCTATATAAATGAGGATTTTGGGTGTCAACATGGGGACAGTACACTGGAAAAACTGCTCTGGGATACACCAGCACTAATGGCAACAGTGCCTCTTAAAAAGACAATCCACCAGCCCACCTCAGAGGCCTCCTGAATCACCTTTCTATTTTATTCTAACCTTATCATTAGCTGTTTTCACTTTTTTTGGGTTGTTTTTTTCATTAATGTTCTAGAGTACTGCACACTTTATGTCACACCTTCATTTGTCGCCATGAAGAACAAGCAACTTTCATTCATTCATTTATTTATTCCTTCACCAAACAGGTTAATCCTCTGGAAGGTCACATGGGTGCTGGCGGGGTACACCCTGGATGTGACGCCAGTTCATAGGAATGTCACAAAATAATAACAACAGTTTAAAAGAATTTTTAAAGTGCAATGTAGTTTGAGTCACAAACTTTTATTTTTTTAAGTGCAAGATCTGGTCGAGGTCACGAAACAAATTAAAAACACAGGCACTGTCCAAAGGTTTTTCACTGTCTAGTCATTAAATAGTACGAAAAGGTTGTAGTGAGATGAGTTCTGGTATTTTTAGTTCCCACTGAAGAGTATTCCAGGCAGATGAACACATACATTCAGAACGCTCACCACAGGCACATCAGGGGTTAAAGGGTTAAGCTGCATGTCTTTGGATGGTGGGAGAAAGTCTGAGGTATTTAGACTTCCAAACCCAGCATAAAAAAGCCCAAACCCAGCATCCTCTTCCGGTGAGGCGGCACTTCTAACCACTGCACCGCTCTAAAACAAGCAACTCCAGAGATAAAAATCTTTTAAGAAGTTGGAGACAAAAGCAGAGCTTTACTGGGAAGTGAACATTACTTTGATCATGTGGACACATATACCACCTCAAATGAAAACCAGTGTTTGTACAAAAATCCCTTAATACATCTTTAATTAGAATATGACAATGTAAACTAATTTTTCTTTTTAGCATAACTTTCTATTAAAATGTACCAAAGAAATCAAAGAAATGAATTTGGCAAATACTGTGAACGTTAATAACTAATCAAACATAAGGACTTTAATATTCAAAGCACAAACAGGCATTCGTCTCCAAACTCCGAACACCAGACCTGTCTTGAATTCGTCGATTCAGTCTGCGCCGATGCAATGACAGCCCAGGAGCTTGTCAGTGTGTTTAACAAGCAGATTAATCCAACTTTGCACACTTTTACTTCACCGCCCTGCTGTAAATCTGGCTCTCCCAGTGGACTTAACCAAAGCCATTCAGAGTGGGAGTGAAAGATAAGGCAGGAGACGGGGGTGGGGGGGATTTACCTTAGGGGTTCTGCTGGAGGATCAGATTCAGGCTGCAGCCCTCTGCAACGCTCTCCTACTGCAGGTGCTGCAGCAAGCACCATGTAATGCATTCCTGTTCTGACAACGTATTTATATCCTTTGAAAAAATGCAAAATATGAGCTGCCGGGGCTTATAAATCTAAATCAGTGAAATGGAAGCTAGTCCCCTGCATCACTTTCAGGTAAACAAAAAAAGCTTGAAATTCATTCCTATTGATGAGTATCTCCAGAGTGTAAACCAAATAGATATGACTTACTGTAAACTCAAGTAAATTAAAAAATCAATAAGTCCTTCTGAGAAGTGATAATGCTAAATTAATACCCTTCTCTATTTTAGGATGACCACAGTTAGTGGCGGCTGGTGAAATTATTTTTTGGTGGGGTGCAGTATCAGCTGCACTCTAACCACATATCACCACCGGGATACATCAAAGTACATACACCACTATTTTAAAATAGCAATTTAATTTAAAATAAAAATACACAGTGTGTATGTTCAGTTATTTTATATGTAAATTCCACCCGCCCATCCTTCAAACATGCACATTTTTCAATGACTCCTTTGTTAAAGTCAGGCATGTCCCTGACAGGCGTCTTTTCCACTGACAGTATGAACTGTGTATTTAGACCAGGGGTGAAGGTAGTGCAGGCAGATTGCATGGCATTGAGAAAATTGAAAATCAACATCAGGGTTAAAACATATCAATAGCCACTTTCACCTTTATTCCAGAATGACGTCTGTATAAAGGACATGGCGGGATCATTTGGCTCCACCTCTATCACGGCTCTGTAACACCTTTGGAGGAGGTAACGGAGCTGTGATTCCGGAACGCTGTGTAAAAGGAACACCTCGTTCCGCAACCAAGGTGTGACGTTTTGATGACGTATTGTGTGTGCGACCCCCGTGCAGGGGGGATTAAAAATGAGCTGCGCGGGTTTTTGGAGGACTGTGCATCCAAATTCATTTGCTGTGACATGCTGAATGTCTGGTTCTACTGTGACATGCCAAATGACAATAAAACTAATCTAATCTATCTAATCTTTAAAAGTGAGCGTGGGCCGTGCACAGTAAACAAACATATCAACACGGCTGGAAAGATGTCGAACTGGGGAGATGACGAGATCGGTGAGCTGCTGTTCGGGTGGAGGGTTCTATCCATGCTAACATTTGTGGAACGGTGAAAGACGCGCCGACTCTGGAGAGATTAGCAACACCACTATGCTCGGTAATTATGTCACACTATGTGTTGCGCTGCGTCACTGCCCCTTTGATTCCGGAACGCAGGTCCGCTGTGTAAAAGCCCAGCCTGTCTCACCTCTGTCACTCCTTTGGCTTGGCTGTGGAAATCAGTCAATGGTGGAAAAAAGGTGGGATCACCATCTCACCTTTTTTTCCAGGATCTTTGTGTAAAAGGGGCTAACAATACGACTCATTCCAGGAATCAATCCCTCGCCTCCTGCATTGTGGCTATCCTGCTTAGTTGAAGCTCAGTAGTATTACTTACATACCTACTCGCTGATTCCATTTCTGAGGAAGGTTCTTGATTCTTTTCGGGATGTGATGTTTACTCCTGTGGGTGATGCTCTCCTATCTCTTGTATTGAAGGGCGTCTACTGCACACATGCCAAATATAATGAGAGTGTATTATGGTAAATGGAGAGCCTTAGGCACAGATATTTGTGCCCCAAACAGGAAACATGTGACTTCACTGCTCCCTAAACGACTGAAAACATTTTTAAACTACACTTGAATGCAGATTATACACATGGGTACTCATGGGCTGTATCATGTTTACCTCATTTTTTAAATATTCCTGTTTTTGTAACATTACTTTAATTGATTCCTCTTCTTCTTCATGTGGGACAGGTGGGGTCACACCCTAGCGCCCTCTATTGACGAGCCGCCACTGACCACAATGCTTTGGTCTTAAACACAGGAAGCTGCTGTTAGTTTCCTGTTTCAGAATGAAAAATAAGGCGGTTTCATTGTCACTGCAACCATAATAATGGAGATCTGACCTTTACAAAGTACTTCTAACACTATAACTGCGATGTGTAGGTTCTCATTTGCCCAGGTCATCATTCTTCATGGTAGTTCTTTTTGGTTCAACTGGACTGGTTTAGCTCTAACTGAGATGTTTCTCCAACACTGATCCCAAGAAAACCTTAACAAGGACATTTTGTTTTCAGTTCAGCAAATCAACAACTAAATGTAGACCAGTTTAACATGTATAATAGAATCTGGAAAAGTGTATTTAAAGGAAAAAT
The DNA here is from genome assembly GCA_037367295.1 of Apogon hyalosoma. NCBI lineage: Eukaryota > Metazoa > Chordata > Actinopteri > Kurtiformes > Apogonidae > Apogon > Apogon hyalosoma. Next base: position 8,962,346 of record JAPQRP010000017.1, on the reverse strand, counting down.
TAGGAGATTTTAGTTCTTGAACACACGTGGGTCATGTTAAGTCAGGTCAAAGGTCAAACGTAAATGGTAAACTATGAATCCAACATGATTTTCTCCTTTTGTTGCTGAATTAAATACAGGTAAGTGTAAATATATATGAAAATGCACACTTACAGTGTATGACTTTGCAGATATGAGCCAGTATCTGTGTGCATTTGTGTATGTATGGGCGAAGGATAATTACACTAAAAGATTATTTAAAACCTTTTTTGATGTCTTTGTTTTGCTGTTGCTTATGTGGTTATGTTTGAGAGCAAGGCTTTAATCTGACAGCGCTATGTTTATTTCTTTGACATCACAATTGCTGTAGTCCCCGAGGGGTGGATCATGTGATATGCTGCGGTTGATAGAAGATCGTTAGATATTTGCATGTATATATAAGTGGATATAAAAAGTGTGTGTAAGAATATGGATGTGGATATCTGAGGTAGACTCGCTTACCTTCGTCCTCTTTTTTTCAATGTCCAGTGTTTTCACTTGAAAAAAAATTATTGTATTACCACAACATGAACAGCACAGTGAATAATGATGTTTTAGTGCTACCTGTGGCATCTTGCAGGGGTATTGTTCTTGCCACAACATGGCTAGAATGTTCTTTTCAGTGTGCTTTTTCTAAAGACATACAAGAAATACGTGTTAACAATAAATAGGCAAGACTGCAATTTGTAACCGAATAATATTATAGTGCAATACTGTTACTTTTCCAAAATGCATATAGTAGTGCATTCAGTTCTTGAGATACTATACTGATATGTGTTTCTGCTTGTCCCAGATAATAAATAATAAGTTTCCTCCAGCAAAGCTCCCCACAGGAGTGTAAGTTGTGGCTGGGGGAGCTGTTTTCCCACTTCTTTCATGGAACCGTAACCGAAGGTTGCATACATTTGGCCTTAGAGAAAGCATGTGAGGCCGAATGCATACATCTGACTTCATTTGAAAGGGAATATCTCCTAGCTTCTGTGTTAAACCAGTGGATGAATCATAACCTGAACTATATCAGTTCACACATCGCTCAAAGGTACCCTAACCCTTATCATAAAACATGGCTCAGCTGTGACCAGGAGGATGTGTACTGTTGTCCTTTTGCTCCATGATGCCCTTTCTGATATAAGAGGAAATGTTGAATCATCCTCCTAGACCAGGAGACCAAGAGCTGCAGGGAAGTTAGAATCCACCTCCGTATATGCATTTCTAATGAACTATTAAAGAAGGTAAATGATGTTAAACTCCGTTCTCAAGGTATGAGTCATATAATTAATTCCTTTTAACAACCAAGGCAAGCAACATTTTCCCTTTACAGTCCACTGATATCAGCACTTATTGTCTGTGTCTTGCTATTCATGACTGCATTACACATAGAGCTCAGCTACATTTTCCCTTCATCTGGTCACACCAAGGTCTTACAAATGCAATTAATACTTCTAATTTCTGAGCATCAACACTTTGCAAGTGAAAAAGAAGCACCCCGGCAGCCACTGTGTGAGCGATGAGTCTATTTTCCGTATCTCCTTGATTTCTCCGACCCCTTGAGGCTCTGCTCTGTCCACATCTTATATCTAATTCTTGCACAGTCGTGGGTGCGCGGAAAAGGTCAATGCCTGCCCGCTAACGGCGGAGCTAGCCAAGGATAGCGCCTCTCTCCAGAGGCCTTTGTGCTGATGCCCCGCTTGCGTCGTCAGCTTCCTGCGTGTCACCGCTCTCCGCTTTGTTCCCTGCCTACCTGGGGGAAGGGCCTCCTGTCAGGTTAATTGCACAGAGAAAAGTACTTTGCTGCAGACAATGCTGAGCGTTAGCAAGCATCAGTACATTCATAATACATTGGAGCCTGCACTGATCACTGCCTGCCAGAGTTAAAACAGGAAATCAGTTAATAATCTGAGCCGTTTGAGGTCTAAGGGGAAGTGTTGCTTCATTTATATTCAGTATATCAAAGTGATTGATTGTGCTAACACTTTTAAAAACAACCCAACATAACATCAGCCAAACATTGCCTAGAAGATACTTCTCTCATATTCAAATTGGTCATAATCAATAATCCTGCCTCATCCAATCTCCAACTTAATGTTGATCCTGTGGAGGAGGAGGAGACATTAGCTTCTCAATGAGCACATTAAAAGCACCTTGGTCAGATTTATGAGTGTAATTTACAGCCTGCATGCCTGCGTTATCAATTTAATGGCGATGTACAGAAAGAGTGTGCATTTGCATAATGTAAGTCTGCAGCGTTATGCTGACTGTAGTGATGTGGTACTACATGTGCTACAGGTCCATATGTCCTGTCACTGAAGTACTGACACAGCAAAACCACAAAGGCATGAAGGTTGAGATCTATGGGTCAGGACCGATGAATGACAAGAATAAAGATTCAAATTTGCATCTGTAGCAGGTTCACCCATATCATATGTTTACATTTGACTCATGGTACCACTGCAGATAGTTTCAGTTTTACATGCCACGGCTGATACTCTGTTCTGTTGAAGCTGGACCGTGCATAGGGATCAGTTATTCTGGATAGTCTGGTAAATATCCATGCACATTTCCTCTGTTGAAGTGAGTTTATACCATCTAAACTGCTGTTAGCAAAACAAATAAAATCCTCTTTATCTCAATTGCATTGGAGTGGAACCAGAAATCCCACAGACAGAACAAAATGCAAACCTGGATAAATAAATCACTCTGACTAGATAGCACCAGAAGTAGAGGTTTAGTGGTCTGTATTTGCAGGTTGATGGGATATATTCGGTTATTTACTGTGTAACTGTCTAAAAATAGCCACAGATACCTATCTCAGCACTTATCGTGCAGCACAAGACTGCATGCAATCATGCTACAGCCATTCATGTAGCCTGTGCACAAGAGACTTTTGTTCCCAGACTTTGGCCTTTAAAACAGAGCTTCCTGCCTGGCAGAATAACTGAGAGGTAACAACATTAAAGGCCAAACTGAGAACAAATTCAAGCTGGACACTTGAATATATTCCATAACCCACAGATTGTGTCAAAAGTATAGTATAGATGTGAATAACAGTCAGGATTTTGTGTTGCATGTGTCAACACATCTAAATTTGGTTACCTTCACATAATACAATTAAGTTGGTCGTACTTTTCTCAGTTAAATAAAGGCTCAAAGGATCTGCATCAAATCACTGATTTTAGTGTAACTGCATTTTAGAAAATGTCACATTTTTCAGGAAACAGGACTTATCCAGTCATTACTGCTCCTATTGTATTGGTATTGTTGCGCCTACGTTTCGTGCTGACAATTGAAGTCACAGTTCTTGTCGCAACATCTGCATGGAGTAATTGACTGTTACAAAAAAGGAAAAGAAATGTTTCAATATTTAATATTCAGTATATACAGTCAAAATTCTCATTGTTTCACATTTCCTCTGCTGTCGAAAACAAGTATGCTAGGTTAATTCTCCTGGCAGTGCCCTTGACCAGAGTATTGGCACAGATCTGGATTTGGCCCCCAGGTGCTTGTGTATGTACTCAGGTGGGTGGAATACAGATGTTGAATTTCTCTACAGGAACAATAAATGTGAACTGTTTTACTTTACTTATATATATTCTGACTTTAATTATGTAAAAGCTTATCAATGGTTTTATTTGTTCTTTTCCTGCCATTGATGGGCTGAGTTGGTCTTTATTTGACTCTCATTGGTCACAAAACATTCGCATTTACTGTAAAATTAAAGGTGCCCTGCCACACAAACCTGTTTTTACTTGTATTTTCTTAATATGCTCGATCCATATGTGTTTGTGTTGTGTAGTGAATTTGAAAATGAGCCGCTACCTCCTCTGTCTGCTGTTGACACTGAAAAGAAATAAACGGAGAAATCAGGTCAGTTGGAAAAGCTGGTCAGTGTGACGTGTTAATGCCTGAGCTCATTACTGTTCATGAGACCACACCCACAGAATTCATCTAGCTCAATGACAGTTTTCTTAAACAGTAAGCTGGGGTGTCATAAAGGGGGGGTAAACATGAGAAATTCATGGGGCCCAGCATTCTCAGGGGGCCCATAGAGCAGTGGAGGGGGTCCAGTGGATACAGGTTAGAAGCTGTGAAAATTCCATGTAAGGTCCGCCGTACAAGACAGGCATAGAAGTGGGGAGTCGGACGTTCAGAGCATGTTTTAGTTTCGGTTTCAGTTTCCGCCAGTTCCTCTACTTGCTGTGCAGGGTAAAGGATGCTGAAAAGCCAGGCTGTCATTGGCTAGCTGTTAGCCAATCAGAGTCAAGCAGCTCAGCATGTTGAATATTCATGAAACTGGCACAAATCCAGCTGAGTATTCCAGCAGGTTTCCTACACCACCTTAGACTGGATGAAAACTTGGTAACTAAGGCCTTTTTTCCACAAAAAAATGTCCATGGTAGAATTTCAGACATTAATACAAAAGTAATGAAATACATGTAGCAGGGCACCTTTAAGTTCTAGTTTGGATTGTTTTATTATATTAAAAATCAGATATTACTGACCATTCTGACTTCATACAGTAAAGTCCTATTCACTGTCTAAATTTCAGACTTTATACTTATAATGCGAGATTCAAATGCAGACAATACAAACACCCTCTGGGTAAAATGACTGATTACTAGTGCCTGAAAATTTGTATTCAAAGTACGTGGCAGAGGTTGTTGAAACCTATCTCCACTTGAATCAAGTACAAGGCAGGGGAGTGTTACTCTCACATACATTTACATTCACTTACACTCACCCTTATCTGCTAAATTCATGCTATCAAAGGAATTCTTGCTTGAGAACAGCTTTGCTTATCTAAATGTCCTGCCACTTCAGACCGACTCTTATATCCTAAAGTTATGATGCACTGAGGCACACTCACAAAAAGCAAAAATCCAGCTTTAACAAAATGAAAAAATACTTTCTTCAGCTTATATCTTGAAACTGACAAACTACATTTTTGGGGGTATAAGCCATCTTACCAGTTAGAAAAAAAAAAAAAAAAAAAACCTGTGGATTGTGTTTTCTTGAAGACGACACCCTGTTCAATTTCATGGTCAGACCCCGAACAGTTTGGACTTAATGTTCTGTTAGCGGATGACTGGCGGTGTTATTTTCTGAATATTGAATATGGCTGAATGTGGGATCATGCTGAAGCCTTCTGCCTGCTGGAATGGCATTTTTCATCAGCTGGTTGTGTGGAGGAAGCACACGGATTGAACAAAAAGATCGACCTCTCAAGTGTATTTTGGAATCTCATAGGGTTACACTAGCGTTAGTGATGTGTTACACGATTAGATTCAATGCAAATTCAAGATGACTGAACGTTAAGAGGGGAACCTTTAGATTGAAGGACAGAAAGTTTACCAAAGTCTTGTACTCCTTAAAAATACTGTTCGATGAAAAATAATCTCGTATAAAGCGGTCCTTAAAGCTAACGTTGATCCAAAGTCATACATTACAGTTTGCAATTGACGATAAAACGGGTGCAGTAGGTTTATAACTCCTGTTGAAAATTATGTTTGATTAAGCCATGAAGATCCAAACAGCCAGTGGAAACCAAAACCATCTACTGATCTAAAATGTGTAATACTGTTGATCCACTAATCCTATCAATACATGTAAATAATTGGTGTAAAATGCAGTTTGTCATCTTTTCATGTTTATCACATATGACCCATTTAGACGTTCAGAGGCTCCGTAGTTACCATGGAGACACTGTCATCTTCTACAACATTGATTCACCAGTAAAACCCGTGCAGTTGGCTCAATGGCAGTGGATGGAGACGCTTGATTTATGTTCAGTTAATGATACATTTGACTGAAAAAAGTCACTTTTTCTTAAGTTTTCTCTGCTGAGCTTTTATGAGCATCTACATGATCAGTAAATGAAATATGGGAAACTACCTGATTTATACTGAAAAAGCACAAAATACAAAGGACAATATTATAAAAAATAGTAATAAATCATTTAAGAAAAGTCAAATATAGAGAAAAAAAAAACTATCTTGGCGCCATTGCAAAAGTATCGCTGGGTCTTTATGGGTTAAAATGTTATGTTGTATGCAGGGGCACAACCACCAATTGTGGGCCCCATGAAAGCTAAACGTTGTGGGCCCTTTCATAAAATCTGTCGGACCGGGGGGGGATGGGCATGTATGTATGTGGGGGTGCAGTCCATACATGACGTCACGTACGCTAGCGTGAAAATGAAACTGAAACCTGTCATGCTTCCTGACTTCTATGCCTCTCCTACACAGCGGATCTTACACAAAATTTTCACAACGTCTAGTCTGTGTCCACTTGGCCCCCTCCTCTGCTCTATGGGCCCCATGAATTTGTCATGTTTAACCCTGCTTATCGGTGCCCCAGGTTGTATGTTCTGTTGATCATTACTTGTCTCTGTCGCAGTTTGCTTCTCTGCTGTCTCTCTGTCCCTGTCGCTTCATCCATAACGTCGGTTTCACCTGGGACTCCCTGCTCCTGCTCGCCATGTCATACCTAATCTGCCAAACCCATTCCACCTGTCTCCGCCCTGTCACTCATCCTGCCAGCCACACCCACCTCATCAGGCCAACCCTCCTCACCTCCTCACCCAGCTGCAGCTCATTCCCAGTCAGCCCAGTATATAAGCCTCACTGACTCGCCAGTTTGTCTTCAGAACCTGCCAGACTCTCCGGCGTTCGTCCATGCTCACTTTCCTGTAGTGACGGCGAGATGAAGCCTCACGAGGCATCAAACCACATGAGCCAAGTGGTTTCGGGAACAGGTTCATGTTTTGAAGCTTCATGTGCACATGACACCGCCTACTGGCCAGGTGTGTAATTACAGGCAGCTGGATCTGAACCACATGTGTGATGCATTGAATGTTTGTGTCTGCTATGACTCTTGGGAATGACTATGAATATAAAAACATGTATAACCAAATCATTTATCTGCATAAATAATCAAATATGTGTCAAATAAAATATTTTTGAATGCATTGTTTGTGTAAATTTTCCCAAAATGGTAGTATCATAGGATATGGGAGGTTGCGTAATGTTTTTTTTCTGTCACTTTAGGAAAATGGCATGGACTTGAACAATGATGTACAGGATAGGGGGGATTTTATTAACTTTTATTCAGAAATAACAGTTTCTCAACAGTTTTTGGTTTTAAGGATTCCGTTTTTTTTTTTTTTTTTTTTTTTTTTTTTTACATAACCATGTACAAAAACACAGGAGCAAGATTATACAAATTGGTGTAGAATCATTTTTGTCTCTCCCAGTACTCCAGATAAGCAAAATTTATGCATCTGAAATAATGTTAGATTTAGTCGACCTTATTAAGAGTTATCAAATCAAAATGTTCCCACACAGGGGAAATCCTCCATCTTCTTACCTCCTCTTCTCTCCTCTTCCTCCTAAATCTTCAAATGATCTCTCTCTAATCTCTCGAACCTATCTCTAAACTATAAAACCTATCCAAACTCTAGTATCCAAACTCTATCCACACTCCACACTGACCGCAACTCTCTATCAAAAACCCACATTTTGAATGGAGCCTGAGGGTTTATATTGCTGTCAAACCTTGCGGCAAAATCGGAACCACTTCCCGAAGCAGTCACGTGGTACAGACGGGCAGCGAGGCTTCGGACGTCATCATTTTCCACTCCTCCTCTAAATGAAGCAAGCCTCAATTCGTGCTTCTCAGCCCTGGGGGGGGGGGGGGGGGGGGGGGGGGGGGGGGGGGGGGGGGGGGGGGGGGGGGGGGGGGGGGG
>JAPQRP010000017.1:8892398-8907372 GCA_037367295.1 Apogon hyalosoma | reverse complement strand
CCCCCCAAGTACAGTAAACTGTGAGGTGCAAAAATATACTGTAATGTTCAGTACGATGAAGGTGCAAACTGACATTTAAGTGCTGACAAGCAATTTGTAAAACATTAAGGTTCTCATTTGAACACACCACCTGTGGAGATCAATAAACCCACACTGTAAAATAAATAAGTAAAAAAAAAAAAAAGATAACGCACGTCTATATGAAAAGGAAAAGCGGCCACTGACGTAACAATTGACCGTTTATGTTATTGGCCTAGAGTTTTGTCAAATATTTAAAAACCATCGCACTTCAACAGCTGACAGGCAGCAGCAGGCAGACCCTGGAAGTGCAGAGTGTTGACTCATAGTATAACTGCTTTAGTCGTGCACTATATGGACAAAAGTATCGGGACATGTTGAATTCAGGTCTTTCTTTTCTAATGGAGGTCTAGGAAATGAAACAATGACAAATGCCATGATGTAGTTTTATAATGTGATAAATATCATAAATCTTGATGTTTATTTGTCAAATCAGCATAAACAGGACATTTTACAGCTGTTACAATATTTATGTCCATATAGTGTAATAACATCAATATTTCCTTTTTAAGTTTAATGGGAGATTTTTCTTCCTCAGTGAGATGTGAAGGAAGTAGATGGTTAGTATTTTATCAATTTAGAGGTACAACATAAAAAAAAAATAAAAAATAAAAAAAAATTAAATAAAATAAAAATGTTGAAAGACATTTTTGGAGGCAAAGATAACAATTTAAACCAAACTAACCAGTGCAATGCAATGATATTTATCCCAATATAAAACTACAGTATGACATTTGTCATTACTGTTTTGCATCCCAGACCCCTGTTAGAAAAAGAAAAACACCTGAATTCAATGCGTCCACATACTTTTTTCCATATAGTGTACGCTATGAGGCTACGGATATGAAAAAATATACTTACTTCAACCCCGATTCAGTGACTTCTGTGTTTTCATCCAAATTGCTAGAAACCTCCAACGACAGTGCGGAGTGACATTGCTTTGACGTCGGTAACGAACGCCAATCAATAAACTCCTATGACTATGAATGGCTAATACGACATCTGAACTCTTTAACAAGGAGTAAAACAAGGGGTTTTCCTCACAGACCGCCGGTAATCGTTCCAGCGCTGACATAATGGTCTTCACATTGAGCTGCAACCCATAGTCACTGCTGCGGTCTCCGAGTAGCAGCCAGTGAAGATAACCTCCTGACTTCACAGCAGGAGTGGGCTCCGAATAAAGATCATATCTTTTAATTAAACTTTCACTTAGTTGAAAGAGAGAGAAGTGTGTGGGGAGTCACCAAAGGTCTTCGTTCTGCATCCATCCTCGCTATTTTATATCTTTAGGAACTTTATAGTTTGCCAGACCTGTAGAATTTAGATAGTGATGGCAGATTTAGAGATGTTGGGGTGTTTCACAGCGTCCTGTAATATTTCCAATGATTTGCAGAGACGCCTCAGAGAAAATGCATCTACTTCAAAGAGCTAGTGCTACTTTTGTGGCAGTTCCCAAATGAATTTGTCCCTCTATTTAACCTCTGTCAAGTGATCTATTGCTATTTATCATAATATTATCCTCTATATTTTGCATTTTTTCCAATGAAAATCAGGCATTTTCCTACCTTTATTTTACTGATCATGTACTTTAATCATCATGCCGAGATTACATTTGAGGATTGTTAGACCAAAATCAGAGAAAACTGAAGAAAAGGCACATTTTTCAGTAAAATCGATCATTAATTGAATATAAATGAAGTGTCTCCATCCACTGTCAGTGATCCAACCCCGTGGGTTTTACTGGTGAATCAATGTTGTAGAAGATGACAGTGTTTCCGTGGTAACTACGGAGCCTCCGAACGTCCAAATGGGTCATGAAAAGATGACGAACTGCATTTTACACAAATTATTTACATGTATTGATAGAATTAGTGGATGTAAAGTTATTACACATTTTACAGTAGATGCTTTTGGTCACTGGTGGATATTTGGGTCTTTATGGTTTAACTAGAAAATATTAAGGTTATTGACCTTTTTCACACTTGCCGGGAATATGTAATCGTCATGGAAAAGGACTTCCTGCCAAACGTCAACACAGTGGAGACTCCTGTTTTGGGGGCATTTAGAGTTTGATGCGGGTTCTTTTGTCGGTGTGGTGTCATAATCCGGTCATACCCTAACCCTAAGACGTAGAATGTAACCCCAGCCTGGGCAACATGACCTAAAAAATAGGAGTGCCCAACATAGTGAGACAAAATGGATAAGAGAGTGTACACAACCTGCCTGACTGATTTGCCAAATATTACATTTGCTGATGTTGCAAGGTTCATTGAAGAAAATGCCATTATCAAAAAGAACAAAATCAATAAAGGGTAAATGATCATATATTTAATATCAAGTTAAGTAGAGAGCAATCAGGCTATTACTGAACTGCTGGCTAGAATGACAAGTCATTAGCATGTTTACATCGACATAATTTACGTCTGATGTACAGTCGACCTTGCAAGAGCATCATAGGCTGCTTTGAATGAAGCATTATAGCATCAGTTTGCTCTGTTTAGGGTCTTCTACGTAGCAACTGTAATGTTAGCCCAATGCTATCACCAGTTAACCTTTTTTTCGGGTAACATTTGTGTTTATGTGTGTCTGACATTTTAGAATCAAATGTACTAAATGGGCAGGTTTTTGTGAGGGTTAGGGTTAGTTAATAGTTCAACTTCGGACGTCAAACGTCTGCTGCAGACATACATACTACCCTTTTTGATCACAAACTTTGGTCCCTCATCCCGCCGGATCGCCTGAATCCATTTCCGCTTAACCTCACTGTCCACAGGAAAAGAATAAAAAGACGGATACGGCTGCTTTTGGGCATAACAAGGGCAACCTGGAACGTCATGAAAACTCTTGTTCTTTGCTTCGATAGGCGAGGAAGTAGAATTCTGTGACGACTGTGTATTTCCGGTCAAAAATACGGAAATTGTGAAAAAGGTCTTTTTTTTTTTTTTTTTTCAAGCTGTCAGATCAGACAAATGCATGTTCAGACATAGGTTTTATATCTCAATGTCCCTGAAGCGTCAAATCTTTTCTATTATTGTGTCTGGGTGTTTCATAATAGGTGGTTTTTACTCCAGTAAGTTCCCAATTTTTAGTTGTAATGTATCTGTTTTTAGGTGTATTAAACAAATTAATACGCAGAACACACACAATGTTTAAACTTCAACTGACTTTAAAGTGCTGTTAATCTCCACAACCCCCTTTTGTCATTCGAAGCTCTCCAGTGTAATCCTGTGTGACAGCCACGAAGAGACGCTTTGACAATAATGAAGTGTAAGTACAACAGAGTGTTTCCTCCGGACTGCTTTGCTCCTCCTTCTCTACTTTCACTAACCCCATTAATCACAGGAAATTAGGCGAGCACTTTCTCTGCATATTATTCATTTAATCATTTTGTACAGCGGCGTACGCCTTCATGAAACAGGATACGCTGAATAAAATATGGGGTTTTTAAGAAAACGACTGAAAAACAATAGATTTTTAACAAAGTAGCAGATAGTGGTTTTGAAAAAAACGCAAACTACTGTCTCTCAGAATCAGAATACTTAAGAATCAGAATAATCCCAGAGGACATTGTTGCATGTCACAGTTGCTCAGTGCAAGTAAAATGTTTAAAAAGTAGCAGGAAAGAAATGATCAATACCACAAAAATAAATAAAAAAATAAGCATGTTTCCATAATCCAGTCTGAAACCTAAATACATTTCAAAATAAAAGAAATAATATAAATATATAAATATATATCAGAGTCTGGTTTAGACCAGCTCTAAATGTAAAGTGCGAGGAGATAACTTCTGTAATGATGTGATGCTTTATAGGTAAAATTTGATTGATTGATTGATTGATTGATTGATATATCAAAAAAAAAAAAAACAGGCTGTAATGTGACAAATACTGTAAAGACACTATCCCAGTATGCAACAATTTATAAATCACTTAAACCCATATTTTATCCACAACAGACTATAGAAAGCATATTTTTATATTAACCAATAAAGACCTAATGTTACTTTTGTGTCAGTTCCCAAATTAATTTTTCTCTACATTTAACCTGTCTTTTTTCCAAAGTTCCTATTGCCACAGTACTGTGGGACTACCTTTCTCATTTGTCTATTACCACAGAGCCAATCAGTGCCCTCGTTCTACCATCTGTAGACTGGTAACCTGTAACCTGTCACCCTGCTGCCACAGTACTGTGGACAGAAGCATCACACATGCCACGGGCCTATCCAGGTACAGGAAAAGGCTAGGGGACCAGTTACCAGATGACAACGCTCATGGTATTTTTCTTTTGTAAATTCTAAAAGTTTAGCGTACATAACCGTATTGTTTCAAGAAACATCTACATCCAGGTGGAAAACTGGGTTAGAACAGTGTAGTATATATGCCACACCTATATGTGGCGCTGTACACAAGCAGACAGAGCCACAGGATACACTAAAACCACAGAAGAATGCAGTGAGCATGTGCATGAGGTCACAGCTGGGCTTTTCTTCTTCTGGTCACATGGTACTATGGTATCATCATTTCCATAAAGTGGTGTTTTATCTGTCCATACGGCAACACGAGGGCAGCATTGTGAGACTTTTCCGCTCTGGGACCCGCTCTCCAAAAATTCCATTTCAGGGCATCGACAACGCTGGTGTCATGTGGACAAAAGGCTGAAATTATATTAAACTTTTTGTGGATTGGCATAATTCCGTTGTCATGTGTACGGTATATGCCATATATCACCACAGTACTGTGGCAACAAGAGGCCAATGAGTCAATGGAACAGTATCCATGATTGGCTCTGAGCAACAAAATGTCCTCACTGTTTACCATCACAGTACAAATGCTAACATTTGATTGGCTCTGTGGCAATAGACAAACCCCTATTTTGTGCCACAGTAGTGTGGCAGTAGCCATTGCCTTTTTTTTATGGTGAAAATCAGGAATTCTTGTATATTTAATTCACTGATCATGTAGATGTTCATAAAAGCTCAGATGAAAGTTGAGCAGTATTATATCAGAAACAGAGAAAATTCAACAAAAAGTGACTTTTTCAGTAAAATATATAATTAAGTGAAAATAAACCCAGTGTCTCCATCCACTGTCATTGATCCAACTCCATGGGTTTTACTGGTGAATCAATGTTGTAGAAGATGATGGTGTTTCCATGTTCACTACGGAACATCTGAACGTCCAAATGGGTCGTATCTGATGACTGTGAAAATATGACAAACTGTATTTTACACTAATTATTTACATGGATTAATTGGATTAGTAGATCAACAGGTATTAAAGCTATACCTACCGATCTGGCATGTAAAAATTTGAACATGAACAACCCGCCTCGCTCCAAAGCCCCGCCCACTTCTCCATGCCAGAGCTCTGACGCTCCCCTTCCCCTCTCACCTGATGCACACGGTTTAAGTGGAGGTAGAGGTGGAGGTGCGGTCTGCTTTGGCGTGTCCACGGACCCCAGTCAGACTTATCATCCACCTGCTGCACAGCAGCGGCTCCTGTTTCATCAGCAGATCCTGTATTTAAGGGTCTGATCTGTGCTGCGCTGGGTCAGTGTCTTCACTGCACCTCATCACCAGGATGGACTGGGCCGTACTGTGAGTGCATGGACTCCGCCCATTGTCTGTGGACATTTGAGGTTTCATAGTCCATACATTTATCATCCTACATAATCTTGCATTGAGTGACACCATGTACGTGTATACTGAGTCCTATGGTCATAAAAACTCTGTCTGCAGAGTCAAGTCTGCGGAGTCAACTTCCGGACTTCTATCTCCATCCCTCTTTCACTGGACTCTGACTGCTGCAGTCGGGTTTTTCTGTTTGTTCCCCTTGGTTGTTGTTTCTGTTAATAAATCCATTTTTTCCCTTCAATACTGTGAATTTGAGTCCCATCCATTCACATCCCTAGACAGCACACTGTGGTCAGTGACAGGAGGAGCAGCAGTGAAACATCAGATTCAGAGGCACTGGTATCTAATGAGGACTTGGTAGCGGATGATTGACAGGAGGCTCAGCCAGGCTCCACCAATTATTTTATTCGGCCTGAATGAAATAATTGGTCAGACTTTTATCAGAGAAATATGAGAATTAAACATTTTTGAGTGTCAAAACCTGGTGGATTTCTTTAACATTTTAGTTTCACACATGCTTATTAGGAGCATTTTAAGATTATGAAAGAAAAGTGTGAAAATACCACATCGTATGGTATAGCTTTAAACAGTTTAGATCAGTGGATGGTTTTGGTCTTTGTGGGTTAATGGAGAAAATAACATTTTACACAATGATTTTGAAGAGGTATTACATATTCTTCCAGCTGTTTCTTTTTTGGACCACTTACTTTTATAGCCTGTTGCATCCATCCTAACCTTTTCAGGATATGTTGCTGCTTTCCCCCCCCCAAAAAAAAAAAAGATACATTTTCTCTATTATGAAAACAGTATGGGTTTATGAGATTTGCAAAATATTTCATCGTGTCCCAACTTTTTTGGAAGTCAATATTTGTCATTTAGTCTACCCACTTGTTTTATTCTTATTCAACACCTAAATTAGGGTGACCATATTTTGATTTTCAAAAATTAGGACACTCCTCATTGAGATACATATATATTCGAAGATATTCGAAGTTTCCTCAAAGACACCTCAGATATTTAATTCTAATTTCTGTAATCTAATGTATGAAAACCACACAGACGCTCCGGACAGGACGTGAAAAGAGGACATGTCCAGGCAAAAGAGGATATTTGGTCAAACTACAAAAATGGTGGCACCAAATTTCCACTTGTAAACAGATGGTGCCGGGTACAACAAACCCCGCCCCTTGCACATATTGTAGCTTATTTCTGCATCAGTCCAGCTGATGTCATCATGTCTATGCGTGTGCTGATGTCAGCATATCAATTGCCTCTATATATGTGCCAAATCTGAAGTAAATTGAAACACAATTGATTTTATAGATATTTGAAATTTTGCCCATTATATGTAAATGGGAAAAAAAAAAAGAGAGATTTTAAAAATGAATTAAAAATTCAAACTTTGACTTACTTTTCCCGAAGTGTAATGATGTCTATTCTGGGTCACTGGTAATCTATAAACCCAATTTGGTATGAATTCAATCAAATAGTTTTGCTGCTACAGTGTTAACAAAGAAACAAACAAACCGAACCAAAAAAAAAAACCCTTACCTCCTCTTTGGGGGCCAGAATAATAATAAATATCTCAGTCTAAGCAGCACATTTAATACATTTTCTTTGTACACATTGATGCTTCCCAGCAGATGAACCATTTACATTATGCATACTCCATGACATTTCAACTGGTACAAGTAAATGGCGACTTTGGGAAAAAGGTCAGTATTTGCCTACAGCCTTGTGCAAGTCTTGCGTGATAATTTCCTGCCATCGAACAAACATGCACGCTTTCACTTCTACCCATCATGTGATTTGTAAAATCTGCAATGTGTTGGTGATATTTACCACAAACCATCATTTGTGGCCTGAAAATACTGTGTACGTTCACAGTCTTTGTGAGCCTTTAAAGTTAGAAAATCAAGTCACTCCTTTTCACTTTGTTTTGCGTCCCTCCCTCAACTGCCACTGCTCTGTTTGTCCTTTCGTTTCCATTCTCCTTCACTAACCTGTTCAGACGTTTTCCACTCACCCAGCCACTCCCATCAATCTGCAGTTTCCTTCCAATTTTCTCCAACCTCCTGCCAAACCTCTCCTTCATTCTCTTTTTGAATATTTTACCCGTGTGTTTTCTATCACCGTCCTTGTTTCATCTTACCTGCATACGCTCTACCTGGTCAAGGCAAAGTCACAATAGTTTGTTAGATCACCTTAGCTTTGATTCATCACGGCATTATGTATGCTACGTAATACCTATGCAGCGTCACAGTAAATGTCACAATGTATCTCAGTCCTTAGTAGATTAAGGGCTGTTTCATCGTTAACACAAGGGTACGCAGATGCAAACACATTGTGACACGTTGGCCGCCATGATGCGTGCTTGCGTCTCAAAATGTGTTGTACATTTTTTTGGAATGCGACGTGTGTAATATCAATACGGGGGCAATATGCAAGTGATATAGTTTAATGTAACACATTATTTAATTACAGAAGATGACAGTGGTTGTGGACGCAGTGACCCTCAATAAACTGTCACGTTGAGTCCCGTGTAAGTCTTATGCTTCCTTCACGTGCTACCGGGAATGGTAAAATTCACAAAACATCATGTTCAGTCCTGTGTCAAAGTCTACGGCCCACGTCACTGTCAATACAAAAGTAAATGAGGGCCATTCTGTTTCTTCTTAATCTGTGTGTTGCACCACTAAGCTTAGTCAAGTCATCCAGTAATGTGAATGTGATGAGGTCATACAGTCTGGGGCGCTGTAAAGGAGGGGTAAACATGACAAATTCATGGGGCCCAGCATTTCTGGGGGTCCCATAGAGCAGTGGAGGGGGCCCAGTGGGTACAGGTTAGAGTTTGTGATAAAGTCGTGTAAGGTCCGCAGTATAATAGAGGCATAGAAGCGGAGTCAGACGTTGAACGCATGCTAGGTTTCACTTTGACTTTTGCTTCATGCCAGCATTAGTTCCGATAGTTATGGACCGCACGGACTGCACCCCCATGTATATTGCCACATTTCCACTATGTGGTACCGGCTCGACTCGACTCGGCCTTTTTACGTTTCCATTACGAAAAAGGATCTGGAATCTGGTACCCGGTACTAGTTTTTTGGTATTATCTCCACCGAGGTTCCAAGCGATACTAAAACGTGACATAAAAACACTTCAGACCACTGATTGTTCTGACAGTTGCGTCTGTGAGCCGCCGGTTTACAAAAAAACAGATGCGGAAGTTGACAGTTAATAAAGCCGTGGGTTAATCCACATGATGACAGCCCAAAACTACACCACGGTCGGTCGAGGAGATTCGGTCTTTGGTGGCCGACGTGAAAATTCAGACGAGACAACACGTAACGAGCGAGTTCATCAACAATTCTGAGCAGACGACACGGAGGTTTTGCGCCGCATCGCTATGATGAACAGGTACTCTAAAGTCGATAGTATCCTGTAATGGAAACGGTCTCCAGGAATAGCACCTGGTACCCGAGTCGAGTCGAGATGAGCCGAGTCGAGCTGGTTCCATGTAGTGGAAATGCAGCATGTAACTGCTACCACTACCCCACGTACGTACCCCCTCCCCCTCCCCCCGTCTGACAAATCAACAAGATACTGAATTTGATGAAGGGCCCACAATGTTTAGTTTTCATGGGGCCCACAATTGCGAGTGGCGCCCCAGCATACAGTAAAGATGTAAAGCCCTTTCAAACAAATATATAAGGTAACTATGAATGCATTCTTATCTGGTACTTTTGATTTCAATACAAAACAAAATGAGGCCTAATGTGTGGATGACACCAGTAAGCTTAGCTCAGCTCCACATTTTATCCACTCTACTGCGTCTAGAACCCATGGATTCCCACGGGTCAACATCCTAGTGATAATTGTAATAATTCACAAGCTCATGTAATTTTTATATTTAACTGACAGTGGCTGCAAATCTATGGAACTTTCAACTGTGAAACTAGTGCATAAAACACAGCCCTCGTTGTCTTATACTTGGTGTACCAGCCAGTGATGAACTTTGGAAATCGCTATTTCTCTCCGGATGAGGATAAACTCGGCCGACAGCCGTGACCACAATTAAGAAGTAGTTTATCCCGATAGATTCTGCCAAATGAGCAGATATTGAAAACAGTTGGAGACTGTGCACTGCTGTATTTCCAGCCTCAGTGTTTTATCCGTCGACGTCTGCCTGCACTCATTGGTATTCCTGACTTGCTCACTACTTTGTGTCTTGTGGGAGCACTGAAATTAGATTGCACTTTCTTCCAGAGTGGGCTTAGTGAAAAGTTACTAAGAAGCCATTCTGCACACTGCATACTGTAAGTCAGTGGGAATCAGGGGTGCTCCGTTTTGGACTGACAGGTCTGAAAATGCCATTAAAATACTCTTTTGTTATCCCACAGTGATGGGGGAGAGCTACCAGCTGCTGAGCTGCTCAGCTTTTTGGCATCACTCAACAAGAACTGTTGTAAAGTTTTTACTCTCCTTGGTATTTACAATAGAAGCCATTGGAAGGCAAACAGTTAGATTTGGGTTATTATGAAGAAAAACTTAACACATTTTCAGTCAAAATACAATTGGCTAAACCTCAGCCTTAACCCGAACAGCAAGAGGGGGAAGGAGAATCCCACCAGGTGTTTGACAGACTGACTGTATTCATCTGTTCTTGTTAAAGTGTCATTGAGCACCAGAGGAAAGGTGAGAACTACATTCAGAAAGCTTCGTTTTAAATATTACTCCACTTTTCAGACTGAATCGGTGCCTTTGAAAACCATATATTGTGTTTAAGTCAAAAAGACGTGTTTCAGGGATTCTGGGATTTGGGAGGATGAAGAATATGATTAGTGACTGAAGTGTCTGTCCAAGTGCTATTATGTATGCAAGAAAAATCAAGCATACGTGTAAAGTGGAAAAGAAGGGGCTGAGACGTACAGGGTACGGCAAAAATGTGGACGGACTTTTTCTCATGGGTCACAAATCCTATGTTCTGCCTTCATTTCAAAATGATTATTCTACCGTAGATCAGATGATAATAATAATCAGAATAAAGTTTATTTGTGCAGCACTTATCACTTATTTTATGAACTACTATTGGAAGTTTTTACTGTTGGATGAAAAGTGTTTTGTGACACTTTTATATTAAATGCGTCCACAGGGCATCTTTTCATTTAACTCCACCTTATAACAACATAATTATAATTATACACACTAATATTTACTACACTTATTATGTATATTTCTTTGTCAGATTGGTAATATATTGTCGAGTACAAATTGCTGTTCTAATTTCATGTCTTAATAAAGTATTTTAATATATGTATTTAGTATATAATTTTTTTTGTCAGAGCTATATATAAATATATATGTGTGTGTGTGTTTGTATATTTAGAGCTTTATGTGTATATTTTTCTTTTTCTGTTGTATTGATATTTTCCTTCCTTCTACTTTTAATACATTTGAATGGAGTGACCGTAACACCCGATAATTTCTCCCTGTGATTAATAACGTTTTCTGATTCTGATCTCTGTATAACGGTGTGTCCCCGTTGCCGTATAAAAGTTGCAAAATTTGACCCCAACATTCACGTGAATGCAAGGATGACCTGTAATGAACGTGGTGGCTGCGGACCAAAGGTCAAAGGTCACCTTCACTGCGACCTCATGCCTGCCTGTTACAAACACAATATCTGAAGAACACTTTGAGGGAATTTGTTTAAATTTGGCAGAAACATTCACTTGGATATAAGGATGAGGGTGACTCTGGTGGTTAAAGGTCAAAGGTTAAGGCTGCGGAGACCTCTTGACTGTTCATTGTTTATGAATTAGATATTTCAAGAAGTATTTATATAGAATGAAACTGGAACTGATTAGTCAAGGTCTGTGTGTCCTCACGAAAACACTCTGTTGGCTATTAGTGCCAGTATTATAGAGAACTATGTGCACAAACTGATCATGAGGAAGGAAAGTGAATGCATCTGACTCATCTTATTCCAATAATTCTAGTTATAAACATACTTTAGCCCACAATTATTACTCTGGTCACAAACATTTGCCTCCGTCACTCATCTTTAGAAAGGTTCCGGTTCCAGTGATGATGTTGTGACAGAAGCCAAAATGAGACAGAAAATACATGGCTATAATTTGCCTCCTTCCTGCAGTTTTCTCGGTCCAAATTAAAACATTAACTATAAATATGGGTGAACCTCATGCCGTTTAATGCTGTAGATGAGAAGCTTCCATGTTGAGACACAGAATAGAACAGTAGAATCATGTCCAGGTATGTACGAATACCTGATCAGGAATCAGTAACCGCACCTGTCAGTCATATATTTAACCCTCTACCTGTGATTAGACAAAATCTGAACGTCACACAGTAAATTCTGTACATCATGAAAACACACGAATAACAATATGCTGACAGATAATTATATGTCACAGTGCTAAAACATGATCAAACACTACGTCTTACCTGTGCAACATTACAGGGTCACTATATTTTCTTCATTTAAATGAATGCTATTTATTTAACCCATAAAAGACCCAGTGCTACTTTTGTGGCAGTTACCAAATAATTTTGTTCTCTCTTTTTAACTGTTACTTAAGTGATTTATCATCATTTATTATAATATTTCCCTCTGTATTTTGTGTTTTCCCCTGTAAATCATGTATTTCCCCTGTTTAATTTCCTATAATTAATTTAGATGTTGATGAAATCTCAGTCTAAATGCAAAGGTCATTATATCAAAACAGAGAAAACTGAAGAAATGTCAACCAATCAATCAAAATTTATTTATATAGCACTTTACAACAACATAAAGAAGACCAAAGTGCTCTACATCTAAAAGCATGATTAAATCATAAGATAGCAACACTTTAATCAAATACTATAAAAATGCATAAAACAATAAGACAATAAAACACAGTGATAAAAAAGACCACAGATTTAAAACGTAATAGTGTCTCAGTGCTGAGGGTTAAAAGCCAGTCTAAACAGGTCAGTCTTTAACCTGGACTTGAACAGGGACAGGTCAGTGAGGACTCACAAGTCAGGAGGCAGCGAGTTCCACAGTTTTGGAGCGGCAACGGCAAGTGAACATGTGACTTTTTCAGCAAAAATATCAATAACCGAACTGTCATTTGTCAAACTGAATGGGTTTTAGTGGTGAGTTAATGTTGTGGGAGATGACAGTGTTTCCACGGTAACTACGGAGCCTCTGAACGTCCAAATGGGTCATATCTGATGACCATGAAAAGATGACAAACTATTTTATGACATGTATTTACTGAATTAGTGGATCAGTAGGTATTAAACAGTTTATATCAGTAGATGCTTTTGGTTTCCAGTGGAGTTTGGGTTAAAATATTACAAAAATATGTATTGATATTTTTTACCTGTATTTACTTGATATAGAAATTACTATGTAATTGGAAAGAAAATGAGTGGTTTTACCGTCTATTGAGACGGACCTCAGTTGTACATATACTGTTTTCTGACTTTCTGGCACAAAACCAAACTTTGTGGGAGCTGAGTTTTGTAGCTCATCTAATTATCACATTTACAACTACACTGCCTACTTCACAGTTACATCTACCGGACATGGGAGGAATGTGTTGCAAAATTTTCCATTTGTTTACAAGAGATGACAAGTAGGTGAAAATGTTGGTAGAAGATGACGGGCGTTTAATCTCTGTCAGCGTTTAACCCGGTGTTCATGCGTGTTAAAGTAACAGCATTCGACGCGGGTGATGTTGAAAATGACAGGGAAAAGGTTTGAACCTCTGAGACTGCTATAGTAATGTTTTCTTCGCATGTTTGTGTGAAACTGCCACGCACTTATCATGGCTGTGTGAAAATGTCCATAAAAATAAAGTGCCAAAGGTAGTTCTGGTGAATCCAATTTACATATCATAAACAGAGATAACTAGAACTCGGAATGCAATGCGTTAATAAAAAGATGGATTTGTTTGATTCATAAAAAAACAAACCGTGAATTGTTTAAAATACATAAAGAAATAAAATGTAGTTCTTTAAAAAAAAAAAACTGGAGTGCCTGCCTGGTTGATGTGTTTGTCTATATGAGGCCACAGAGTGTGCTTCCCTCGCTCGCGGCCAAGATTGATCTTTGTCAGAGCCGAAGAAATTCTCATTGTTTCCGAGAGAGGCAGTCCATTTATTTGAAGGCCTGCACATACTCAAGACCGCAGAGGGCAGATTTAAAAGCCAACCTATAAACCCGCGGAAGATTGAAGTGTGTGTGTGTGTGTGCGAGCATGTGAGAAAGTATGTGGTCAAACAAAAAGGAAATCAGTCATTGTTTCTTCCCACTGAAAAATTTGGACGTATGCTGCCTTCATGTGCTATGGGAATTATGGTAAAATAGTATGTACGAATTTGAAAATTGCACACGAATGCCCCCTCATGTTGTATTTTCCGCTGGGGAACTGTGAGAAGATTTTGATACACGAGTTGAAGAGATGAAAATAACCTTTGAACTTTGCAATATGGCGGAAAGCAACGAGGGGTTGACTGCGAACGATAAATACTGCTTTTATTAACATTCTTCTGCCGTCGGCTGATGGTTTTGCATATTTATATTAAACACTGGGGCGCCGATAAGAGGGGGTAAACACGACAAATTCATGGGGCCCAGTATTTGTGGGGGGCCCATAGAGCGGCGGAGGGGCCCCAGTGGACGCAGGTTTGAAGTTGTGAAAATTTCGTGTACGATCGACTGTATAAGAGAGGCTTAGAAGTCGGGAGGCGAACGTTGAAAGAATGTTAAGTTTCGTTCTCACGCTATCATAAGTGACACTGTTTATGGATAGCACCGCCCCCTTCCGACATATTGAGAAGATGGTCAATTTTTATTGGGTCCACAACGATTACGCTTTCAAGGGGCTCATAATTGGAAGCAGCGTCCCTGAGTATACACAATTTGTAAAAAAAAAAAAAAAAAAAAGTGGAGTTTCCATGTTCTCCTCATGTATGTGGGTTCTCTCCTGCTTCCAAACTTACAGTATGCATCAGTACGTTAACTGGTTAAGCTAAATTGCCCATTGATGTGAATAAGAGAATGCCTGGTTGTTGGTATCTATACATTGTGTGGGTCATCCAATAACTGAAGGGTTGGCGGTTCGAATCCCGCTCTGTCCCAGTCATGTGTTGTTGTGTCCTTGGGCAAGACACTTCGCCCTACTTGCCTCCAGTGCTGCTACTCACACTGGTGTATGGATGCGTGTGAATGCTCGGTGGTGGTCGGAGGGGCCG
>JAPQRP010000017.1:8878043-8892298 GCA_037367295.1 Apogon hyalosoma | reverse complement strand
TAGAAAAGCGCAATATAAATCTAATCCATTATTATTATTATTATTATTATTATTATTATTATTATTATTATTATTATAGTGTACACATGACCCTCTCCAGGATAAGAAGATGAATGAGTGAGTGAACGAAAAACAATGCTGTAGCAGATGAATTAACACATCCAAAACTGTTTTATCCAAGTAGCAGGTCACCATAAATTGGGTTTCAGCCATTTTTCATTTCACTACAACAACAAAAGCACTCGAACACACTTGTGAATTTCAAATTCGCAAGCAGAAAGGATCATCTTCCTGGTGGCATAAGTCGAAGCAGCTGGAAAACCAGAGAATCTGGACATGATAAAGCACAGAGTGAGCTTTGGTGTGAGAATTAAAAGTGACGTGGATTTTTTGTCCAAGTCATTTTATCCATCCATCCGTTTTCTACCGCTTATCCGGGGCCGGGTCACAGAGGCAACAGTCTAAGCAGAGACCGTTGATACAACAAGCCACCTCTAGACAATAGATCCAGAAAATCCCACCTCAAGAAATCCCATCAAGACAATCCCCACTTGTTCCATTGGCAGATCCCCCTGCCCGGATCAAGCAAAAATAGTTTTTGTCATGTTTAACCCCCCCACACCTTTACGGCACCCCAGCTTGCTGTATACGGAAACTGTCACCGAGCTAGACGAATTCCGTGGGCGTGGTCTCGTGAATAGTAATGAGCTCAGGCATCAACACTGAGCAGCTTTTCATAACAGACCTGATTTCTTCGCTTGTTTCTTTTCGGTGGCAATAGCAGACAGAGGAGGTAGCGGTTCATTTTCAAACACCTATGGACTTAATAGATTTCAAAAAGTACAAGTTAAAACAGTTTTGTGTGACAGGGCACCTTTAAGTGAAGGATAAACAGAGAAAAAAATTAATTTGGGAACTGTCACAAAAGCAGCGCCGGGTCTGTATGAGTACATTTACCATGTGTCTGTCTGAACTGAGGCCTTTTTATCTCCTGTAGCTCAGTGGAAAAACCCACTTAGCTCTGATCGTCCATTCGACTGGAATCCTGCTGAGGCCTCGAACACAGAACATGCAAAAGCCACCGTGTTCTTTAAAAGGCTCTTGAAACTAACAGCAGGAGTAGAAATTCACTTATTTTGCTCATTCCTCATTGAAAATGCAACCATGAGCGGATTTGATCTGAATGTTTTATTCCTTACGCTGTGCACTCGGAGGATAACAGCCATCCTGTAGACCATGTTCTTTGTGTGTATTCGTTATTTTGTGCAGTGTCGTCTCTGTTTCTTTCATTTTGTCTCATCAGGATGTTACAAAGTGTCTAAAGGGGAACCGTGAAAACTGAAGTGAATGATGTGTTTAAAATCAGGATAGTTTATGTTTGTAATATATATATTTTTTTAATTATTATAATTTTTTTTCTTAAATTTTGGTTAAATGTAAT
This sequence comes from Apogon hyalosoma, assembly GCA_037367295.1. Classification (NCBI taxonomy): domain Eukaryota; kingdom Metazoa; phylum Chordata; class Actinopteri; order Kurtiformes; family Apogonidae; genus Apogon; species Apogon hyalosoma. The sequence goes on along the minus strand of JAPQRP010000017.1, from coordinate 8,890,857 downwards.
TCATGTTTTCATATTTTGTCAATTATTTCTTCTTTTTCTCTTTTTTCATCTTTCATTTATTAGATTGTTTCCACTTAGTTGATTATTTTGTACATTTTGTTGATTTTTTTTTTTCTTTTTTCCTTTTTTAATTATTTTTGGTTAATGTTGATTTTGTGATTCAATCCAAAGGAACAAAATCACTTCAGTCTTAATTCTTATCTAGCACCTTTTTATTTATTTATTTATTTATTTATTTTATTTAGTTCATTACTTTGTTCATTGTTTTTTTTTTTATTTATTATTTGATAATTTTGCTAATTCAATGGATTATTTTGCTTATTTATCATTTAGTTTTTTTTTTTTTTCATTTAGGCAATTATTCCATTCATTTTGTTTCTTATTTTGTTCAGTATTTATTAATTTCATTGATTTCTCTCTCTCTCTCTCTCTCTTTTGTATAATTTTGGTTCATGCTGATGTTGTGATTTAATCCAAATGAACAAAATCACTTCAGTCTTTATTCTTATCTAGCTTTTTTTTTTCTTTCTTTTTTTTTTATTATTATTTTGTTCATTTCTTTGTTCATCTTTTATCATTTTTATTATTTTGTGCATTTTGGTTCTTTTTTTCTGTCTTTATTAATTTTGTTGATTTTTTTAAAAAATATATATTATGGTTAATTTGCTTGATAAGGTGATTTAATCCAAATAAATAAAAACCCTTTCACCCCTGCATCTTATCAATACTTGTTATTATTTACATTTTCAGCAGCAGGAGCAGAAGAAGTTGTGTGACATTGAGCTAACTCTATATTTTCTAAATGTAAATTCTCATCCTTGGTAACGTGTCCCTTACAAACACACTCTGCTGCGACTTGGCGACCTTTTCTTTAACGTTGAAAACCATCTGCCTCTATATACAATCCAATGTTCATGTGACAACATAACCTATCTCCTGTGACAACAAAGAAACCATCTCCATGACAACAAACATCTCCATCTGTCAGAGTTGCTCACTGAAGTGGGTAAAAGTGAGTGAATTAACTTTAAGGAGACAGAGTTCTGTAAGTTTCCATGGTGGAGAGTGAATAGTACAGTGTAATTTTCACTTCTTGTATGTAATTGTTATTGCTATCCGCTGTTCAGAATAGCTACATAAATGTCACCTTATGAGAGTTAAAGCACGTGTGAGAGTTCAAAATTGTTGCTTATTATCTCTCATTACAGTCTCATTAAAACAATTCCAGCTTGGTTATAATGAATGTGTCAGCCCGTCAGCAGTCGGACCTCAGTTGTCACCTCATTACCGTGCTGCTAACAATAACCCAGAGGCACTCTACTGTCGGACGAATGTGCTTCTCTGGGTCTGTTCGTGGTTAGTGGGTTGTCGGTGCCAACCCCTGACCCTTTGACCTCCCATTCCCGCCTGGTTTCATCCATTCAAGTTCCTGGGATTCGTACAACTTTGGTTGGTAACGACTTTTCCTCAAAATGCTCCTAAAGCTCATCTTTGACGACAATCTTTTTTTCTGTCTTTATTTTATTTACAGAATTTTTCAACATTTATAGAACTTTCCAACACTTAACAAATGTAACACTTATGAAATGAAGTAATGTGTTCAGAATACAAAGACTGATATTGGACATGATAAACAAACAGACCCCCCCCCCCAAAAAAAAGGCAATACAAATGAATAACAAGACAGTCAAGTAAGGAAGAATAAATAAACAAATGGTGCCAGGCACAACAAACTTCACCCCTTGTAGCTTATTTTGGCATCGATCCAGCTGATGTCATCATATCAATTGCCTCTATATTTGTGCCAAGTTTGAAGTAAATTGAAACAAAAGTTATGTTTTTACAGACATTTGAAATTTCACCCATAATAAGTAAATGGGAGAAAAAAAGATTTTAAAAATTCATTAAAAAAATTAACTTTAACCTACTTTTCCCAAAATGCAATCACATCTATTCTGGGTCACTGTGAATCTTTAAACCTAGTTTGGTAAGAATTCAACCAATAGCTTTGCTGCTGACGCGTTAACAAAGAAAGAAAGAAGGAAACAAACAAACAAACCAAACCAAACCAAGCCAAAAACTATACCCCCTGCCTTCCCTTTTGGGGCAGGGTAATAAATAAACGAATAAATAAATTAACAAGCGCGTCAGTCTTAATGTAAACAACTGAGATGTATTTACAGTTCCAGTGTAGGTAACATATTCACATAGTGAAAAAGAGGCTCCCATATTTTGTGACAACAATCTTTTAACCCATAAGGACCCACACAGCTGCAGACGACCAAACTGACTAACCCTAACCCAAACTGAACTAAGCAAAAAAATAAATAAATAAATAAATTGCCAGTGGAACAAGTGAAAATGATCTTGGTAAGATTTCTTGAAATAAGATTTTCAAGCTCTATTGTCTAAAAATAAGTTCTTATATCTCACTGAAACGTTGCTCTTTAAGCGATTGTGTCTTATTTTAGGTGTGATGTGATATTCGGACTAGAAATGAGAAAAATACGCTCAGTAAGATTTCGATTTTTTCCAGTGTATATGTGCATCTATGGTAACTGCCACCATATATTGATTATGATGAGGTCCGCAAGAATCTGCAATACTCCCAGCACAACAACCATCACAACAGACTCCAATAAAAACTTCACGTAAGCTCAGAAGCACGAGCAAAGCTTCCACAGAGAACCTTTAAATCAAAATAGCACTTCTTTTTGTCAGCCATTCACTGCAGGTCAGCTGCAGAGAATCATCTATTAAACAGTAAAAGCTGCTGCTTCTGTCCCTGCGGCTGTACTGAGCTGTCACAGCGCCTAATAAAAGTCAGAATGCACCTCAAGAATGAAGAAGAAGAAGAAGAAAGAAAAAAAAAAGATTGCATCCAGACGAAGAAAAATGACATGCTCTCATGGAGGTTGACCACATGATGAAAAAATTGTATGTGATTCAATATCAAGCAAGCGCCGTTGACATTTCAGCAACGATGAACACACAAACTGTCGCTGCTTGAGAAAATTCACTGTCAAATGTCTTTCCATCAGTTTCACTGGTGCAGAAAATGGATGCGGGATATTTTAAAAAGATGTGACGGTTTATTACAGCCAAGATGACATGTTCCTTGCAGACTTAGACACCTCAACAAGAGTCGGAAATCTGTAACGGCATGACTAATCACATTTAATTAGAAGGCATCACAATGACAAATAAGTAATCTGAGTGCCTCAAATGAGAATGTTTAGAGAGAGCAGAAGAACGGCTGCACGGCATCTAAATCATGTTCAGAGAAGCTGCGTGTGATGTCAGGAAAACAGCGGCGTTGATCATGAGTTTGATGAAAGGCTGATATCGTGCTTTTCTGTCCTTTTCAGTGTTAAGAACCCACCTCTAATTTTTAATCCTTTAACCCAAAAAAAAAAAAACCCGGTGCCACTTTGATGATAGTTCCCAAATGAGGATTTCTCGATATTTAACCTTTCTTCAGAGGTTTATCGCCATTTATTGTAATATTGTCGTCTTCACGTTGCATTTTTTCTGTGAAAATCATATATTTTCCTATATTTAATTCACTGATCATGTAGATGTTCATAAAAGCTCAAATTAAAAATTAAGGGTTATATCAAAAACCAAGAAAACACAAGAAAAAGTGACTTCTTCAGCAAAGATATCAATAACTGAATATAAACCAAGTGTGTCAATCAACTGTCATTGATCCAGCTCCATGGGTTTTACTGGTGAATCAATGTTTTAAAAGATGACAGTGTTTCCATGGTAACTACGGAGCCTCTGAACGTCCAAATGGGTCATATCTGATGACCATGAAAAGATGACAAACTGTATTTTACACCAGTTATTTACATGTATTGATAGGATTAGTGGATCTGAAGTTAGTAACGTTTTACATCAGTAGATGTTTGGGTCTTTATGGGTTAAACCCCTGAACCCTTTAAACAAAGCAATTCTATCTTTTCATGCCTCATAAGTACCGTACATATACTGAAAAAGATTATCATTTGTGTTTAAGAGGTTTCAGTGTGTTATGGGTAAGATTAAAAAAAACAAAACAAAACTACATAACATTCTTGTACTTTTCCAGCCTCTACGTAGCTTATTTGTAGGCTTCGTTCATACTGGTCCTTATTCTGTATTCATCTGTCATCCACAGTACTCTGGAGACTTTCGTAAAAATTGCTGACCGTATTTTAAACCCTGTTCCCATGGGACTGGTATTATCTGTGAAGCTCAGGTAATCTGTAATAATTGCGGAGGTTGTCTGTCATCTTAATCCCATGTGAATTGAAGACGTCTATAATTGTTAAAGTAACAAGTGTCTTTTAAATGGTGAATGTGTTTTAGGTGTGTTTATAAGTGTTTGTTTTTTAGATATTTTTACTTCTTACTGTTTTTTTTTGAATGTTATCTTGTTCCTGGGGTGCCATAAAGGGGGGGGGGTTAATATGACAAATTCATGGGGCCCAGCATTTCTGGGGGGCCCATAGAGCAGTAGAGGGGGTCCAGTGGATACAAGTTTGAAGTTGTGAACATTTCGTGTAAGGTTTGGTGTATAATTGATGCATAGAAGACGGGAGTTGGACGTTGAAAGCATGTTTTCACTTTCACGTCACACCAGCATTAGTATCTTATCGATCTGTCAGAGCTGGGGGGGGTCCGGGGGGAATTCATAACTAATGTCACTGATTGAAATGAAGGGCCCACAACATTTACCTTTCATGGGGCCCGCAATTGCTAGCGGCACCCCAGCTGAGTACACATTTTGTTCTTCATGTGCGCCACTGAATGAATGACAATAAATGAACCTTGAAGTGAAAAACTAAGCAGAGTTTACTAATACCCCCACCCGGGTGCACACTTTGCCCCTCCTGCTCGCTGTTACTGCGCCTACGCAGGGATTCATTTTGAGGCTTAACTTTCAATCTTTTTAAAAACTTTTCAAAATTAAAAAAAAAAAAAAAAGACATGTAATTGACAGAAAAGCGGATGTTAAGAACTTGAGTGTAAAATTTGAAAATAATTAGTTGAATAGTGTCCGAGAAATGGGACGGACAAAAAGCTCAGATGGATGGAATTCCTGGTATATCTATGCTAGTGCGTTGACCTGTTGTTGCTATTGTATTCCAGAATTTCTAATATCACCCAAAATACTGATCCTATCAATTTGCCATTTTTGCTAGTCTGTTCCGTGACCAAAAATGCTGAAGTATGCTAAACTGCAGCAGTCGGCGCTTTCCAGATTTTGTGTGAATCCTGAGACACACACACACGCACACACACACACACACACACACACACACACACACACACACACACACACACACACAGAGAGAGGCCACTTGGCTTTTATAACATAGATACCAGCAAAGATTCCATTGATAGTTTCCTGCCCTATTTCAGTAAACACAAAGATCCTGTATTAATGTGTATTAATATTTGTTCTTGCGTTCGTCTTTGTTGTACATTGTGTGAGGTTTTTACCCCGCCCCCCCCAAAGGGGAGGCGAGGGTATTGTTTTTAATTTGGTTTTTTATGTCTGTTTGTTTGTCAGCAACTTTATGCAAAAACTACTGGACCCATTTCTGTGAAATTTTCAGGAAAGGTGCGAGGTGGTCCAGAATAGGTCCCATTAACATTTGGTGAATGTAGATCAAAGGTCAAGGTCACCAAAAATGTGTTTCCGTAATTATGACAGATAGGGCAAATCAGGTAAAACGTTTGCGAGGGGCGGGGTTTGTTGTGCCTGGCACCACTTGTTTTCTTTTTGGTTGCTTGTTGCCTTCGATACTCTGGAGTGTTGTGTTTAAATTTGGGGTTTCTCTTTGCCTTTGTTCACTTTTGTATTTTGTTCCTGTTTATGTTCGAAATGAAGTTTGTCATTATCATTGTTATTATCATTTATTAAACTCATTTCCTCTTCTTGGACTGTGGCGGCTGTGCTGGTGATGATAAAGGAAAGTTTTAAAAGTGTCCAGCGTGGAAATATAGAAAGTTGATGTTACGATATAACGTGAATATTCACTGAAAAAGTCCATTTAAACCCTTCAGAATCTGGAAGGACGATGAGATAGATGACAGCTACCGTAAGAAACGTTTTTCTGTCTTCAAATATCTGTTAACACGTTATTAGGCAAGTGACTATTTTTGGTAATTTGGTAGATTAAAAGACAGTGATAACAACAGGTACAGTGAGGACAGTGAGTCACCAATCTCAGGTCCAATGTGGTCTCCAGGGTCTACAAGGTCCACCTCTGCATGAACAGGGAGTGGACCTGCTTTGTTCGGTACCATGAAGTAATGGTACTAATGTAAGGAATGATGTTCAAAGGGGTCATGTGGATGTGGACAGGGGTCTGGATCAGCACTTGTGTTGGTCTAATATTCTAAAAATACATATTCCTTTCATTTTCCATGTGTTTTTCTTGTATTTTTTTTATGTTCACTGATTAGATTGTTTTTTTTTTTTGGTTTTTTTTGTCACTTATGGGTAAGGAACCAAATATAGTATCTTCATTAACCATGATTTTCTACATAACAATAAAAAAAAACTGAAAATCTTGCTGTGTCCTCCAATAAAACACTCAGGTTGAAACTTGTATTTCAGAGTATTTCTATGTTCACCCTATAAAGGGTTAAATGGTGAGCCTATTTTTGACATCAGAACTGGGGAACAATGTCAGGAAATTTGAGTGAAACAACACTTATTTTATCCCATATCATTCATAGAAGAGTGCATTCAGAATCGATACTGATGGACACATGGATACTGGTGTCTGTGTTAGCAGCCGCTGTTCTGTTAAATTCTGCTTCTGATCGTGATACAACTGTTATTTGACCAATTTGTGGAAACCCCTCCATCCAGCAGCGTAACCGTCCCTTCCAGTCATGTCATATGTGTTACAGATGCCTCACAATGTTCAGAGAGTAGTGCTGAAACTTCCCTAAAGCAGTTGTGTGGAGGGGGATTGTTTTAAAATGAAAATACATTAGTCTGGAGGCGGCTTTAGTTTATTGTTTTTGATCATTCTCCTCATTCCCAAAAGCAGGAGGAAACAGTTGGCAGCTATTTTCTTGAAAAGCTCTGATAAACCCCTTGCGCACTATCTTCTCAGCGACAAACAGGTGAAATACACCCTATAATCAGAACACAGAGCATAGCGGAACAGTCTAGCAGTATAGGAATATAAGCCGAGGTGGCTCAAAGCTTAAAATCCTTTTTTTCCCATTGCACTGTAAGAGGCTGGTCTGTCTCTGCTCTCCATGTGGTGAGATGAGATTGGCAGAGGTGCTTCAGACTGCATGGAATTGCTGTGCATTCAAAGGGAGTGAAGGTGAAAAGCATCAAGCACCAACATCTGTCCTTGTATAGTATTCAGCTGCACTGAAATGGCATCCTTTCATAAGAGAAGCAGTGCTGCAATCTAAAAGTACATTCAATTACAAGCCAATTATTTTTGGAAAAATCGCTTCAATATTTAAGTATTGAAAAAAAAAAGCCAAAACCTTAGACCAAGGGAACACACTTTTTTTGCTTGTATACTTGATATTTACACTATAATATGCATACCTTTGCGTAACTGCGTGAATCCTTATGGCACAAGACAGTTCAGTCCCTCTGTGGTCAATGCTGTACTCTGATGACTGTCACTGAATGGAGCCAGGGTTCCAAAGTTCAGATGGTAGCTCCTGAAACCGGCGTCGAGCAGACCCTCACATGATGATCAGTCATGATGGAAGGGATTCTGGACTTGATAAAATAACGTGCGTGCACTGGAAAACCTTCAACCTTTAGGCCACGCCAAAGTTTTTGGACACACAGACAGACGGACGGACAATGTGCCAGACCCCCCCCCCCCACACTCACAGACCTAAACCTGGACCTCAGTACATAATTCTGCATGTAACGCAGTGGATCTGTATGTGGAGGACGTGTCGATAAAGTGCAAACAGTACTGTGGGGCTACTTTCTCATTTGTCTGTTACCACAGAGCGGATCAGTGTCCTCGTTCTATCCTGTGTAGACTGGTACCTGTAACCTGCTGCTACAGTACTGTGGTAATAAGCATCACACATGCCATGTGCCTTTTCGTTTACAGGAAGAGGCTAAGGTACCAGTTACCAGAAACTAATTTATGCACCTGTTCACAGTTTCAGTTTCAGCATGCAGGCAAATAACATGAAATGTGGCGACTGTTTTACCTCATATGAGGAATTTCCCTGGGTTTTTGACGAGTATACATCAGCCGCTGGGACAACATTCAGAGAGCAGAATTCAGATCATTTGATTCACTCTGTGGGAATAGACAAATGAGAAAGAAGTCCCACAGTACTGTGGCAATAGTCACCAAGTTTTTTTTTTTTAATACATTGATACAACTTCAACAAGGTGGTGGCATTAATTACATGAAATATTTGCACTGTAAGTACCCGCTAATGCGAAAAGAGCCCGAAAATTGCCCAAATTTAATATTACAAAAACTGAAAAAAAACCAAAACAAAACAAAAAACTAGAAAACTGAAACCTAGTCCAGCCACAAAAGGCTCTTCTCCCTATTTTTCTCCCCACCTCACCTTCTTAAGCCTCACTCACGACCCAGATTTCAATCTCATTGCACCCTTGCAACCCTCCTTTTTAAGGACGAATCAATTCCTTAAAATACACATCAAGGACTGAGGAGGCTGCTGGGGGAGCTACGGCCAAATATACAAAGGTGAGTCCTTTACCCAAGCTTTTTTTTTTTTTCCCTCAGGTGTGTGAGCTATGACAGAGGTGTGATCCACTTGAACATTATACAAATTGTGGCACGAGCAGGACTTTGAAAAAAAAAAAAGTTCTCCATTTGGAAGTTGTATTAGTGATTTAAGGTGATCAAACGTGCAGGCACACCTGTGTTAAATAAAGGATTGTATGACATATTGCACCATGATGTGACATGAAATATTTCAATTTATCCTTATGCTATATTTAACATACGTTTATTGAAAGGTTCAGCTACAAGGTGTGGATGCTTCATTTAGTTCGATACCTGCTGCCTCAACTCCTCTGCTCACATGTCTAAGAATAGGACTAAAACTGGAGAATGTTACTCTGCAAATTAGAGACACGTCACCGATACCGACAGCGACTTGTCATTACAGCCGTCCATCAATTTTATGGCTTATATCAATTTAATATTTTTTTCTGATTGGCCAAAATCTTTCGCCATACACCTGATTTGCAGCCAAGAAGTGAAGGAATACTTAATTCTTCTCACATTGGTTTAACTCCACTATTCTGAGACGTTGTTTTGGATTTTCTTCTTTGCTTAATAATGCAAAAAAATGTAATAATAATAATAATAATAATAATAATAATAATAATAATAATAATAATAATAATAATAATAATACAATGAAGCTTTAAAATTAATTAATCAGAATAATCATGCAACTTGAGTGGAAAAAACCCATATGGCAGGCGGTACATCACAACTGAATGGACAGAAGTACACATGGGCCCAATCCTAATTCAGTCCCCTACCCCTTGGCCCTTTTGCACTTGGCACTACCCCTTGAAACTGAGTTGCAAAGGGTAGGTAGACCTGTTATGTCATCAGCAGTCATCGATGCTGCTATAAACAGATGCGACAACTTTGTCTCTGAAAGAATTCACCGTGCTGTCAGCAGCTGTCTGTCTCTGCTGTACGAGCTTTGGGCATTTTTATTTATTTATTTATTTTTTTTATGGCTATTTGCAGTCTGTAATACATTGAAACAGCATTAAACCGGCAATCAAATGATTAAGTTATTTAAGAAAATACATTTGTGCGTTTCTTTCATCACACTGCTGCACTTTTTTGCTGTGTTTACCTCCATCTGACTGATGAATCAAACATAATTATGGGAAATTTCTCATAACCTGGAGCACCGACAAGAGGGGGGGTGACAAATTAATGGGGCCCAGTATTTGTGGGGGGCCCACAGAGCAGTGGAGGGGGCCCCCATGGATACAGGTTCGAAACTGTGAAAATTTTGTGTACAAGAGAGGTATAGAAGTCAGGAGGTTTTGTTTTCATGCTATCGTAAGTGACGTTGTTTATGGACCTCATACCTCCCCACCCCCACCCCCGGTCCACTCTGTAGGGTCCACAACGGTTACACTTTCTTGGGTCCTATAATTGGTAGTGGCACCCCTGCTCATACCCCTCCGTTTGTGGTGTGGTCCAGATAAACCTCTAAGGGGGAGGGTTGTTTAGCCCTTCCCCTCCAACTCATCGAGAATCGGGACACCCCTACCCCTTCATGTGAACGTACAAAATGGAGAGGCAGGGGTAAGTGGGAGGAGCCAAAGGGTGAATTGGGATTGGGCCATGGTCTTCTTTAGTACTTTCACATGTGCCACAGTAATAGTCCACCATTATTTTGCAGGTTTTTAATAATAATAATAATAATTATTATTATTATTATTATTATTATTATTATTTTCCTTTCTTATCCAGGAAAAAAGACTCACTGAGATTGAAAAGCTCTTTTACAAGAATGTCCTGGCCAAGACAGCAGCAGAAATGACAGAAAACAGAAATTCCAGCCATATATTCACAGTAAACTGAAGGTTTAAGGGATTTAAGGGAATTTCTTGAAATCTGTCAAAAATTCAAGACTTTTCTCTAAAATGATTAGTGTGTTTTGTGATGGGATATAACGATGATGTGTTAACATATTAAACCCAAAAAAGGTCAGAAGCTATAAAGACACTTTACTGGCCCTTCTTCACCACCGTAGTGATCAAGGTGTATTTGTTTCCTTCTTTTGTTTTCTTCTTTTTTTTCCTTTTTCATGTCCATCCAAGTCCCCAGACGTGACGATGAAGCGCAGCCCTTCCATGTGTTCATGAATATCATTAAAAAAGGCGCCTCTCTTAAAGTCACTCAAAAGGTCTAAGATCCAGCCATACTCTTGATCTGACAAAGACAATAATACTTATACACTGTCAAGTATCACTTCAACACCCGACAACATGTAACCTTTAGGGCGTAAGTTTTGTAACAGGGAGATGTGTCTATAAAACAATATAATCCACTGCAGGTCGTTACGGAACCTGTCGAGGAGGTGCTGAATCCTACACCTTTAACTTACCGTGGCATGATCATGTCAAGTACCGCATAGTCCAGGGTAGTCAAACATACCGTCGTCTCCATGACAACGGGTATTTTCACTGAAGAGTTTCTGACACTAACTGCACTGAACAATATTCACAATACTGACTGAATACTGTCTCTGTAGCATGTTTTTTCATTGTCATTTATGGTGATTTAAATATGGACTTTGGGGCGTTGTGAGGCCAGTTTTTTGTGCATGTTTCAATGTCAAAAATGTAATAATGGGAATGAACAGACTGAAGAACAGCTTCTACCCCTGGGCTGTAAAAACTCTGAATTCCTGTACCTGATCTATCTTGACTAAGTATATGTTTTTAGATTTCACGTCCTAGATTTTATGTACCAGTGCAATATTTTTATTTATTTATACATTTTAAATGCTTACTCCTGCACTTTGATACTTTAATTTTTTTTTTTATAATTGTTTGCTTCTATATTTGATCACCGTTGTAGTGGAGCTCCTATAATTTCACCATGTTCTAAGTATGATGACAATAAAATTCTGAATCTCTAGTGTAATAGACATGAAAAAATGATGGAATGTATAATCCTGTTGCTGAATAGAGAGCTGTTAAATGTTTTCAAAATGATATGAGTGAAATTAGGATTAATATGTTATTTGCAAATTAAATCACCTAGGGGGGGATGTGTGCCTTTTGTTGTTTCCTGTCACACGCAGTTTTACAAACATAAAAACCTTGCAGTTCAATTAGAATTGATTGATTCATTGATCTGATCCCGAGGGGAAATTGCGGTGTTGCAGTAATAACAGCATCAACATAAAACACATAAATAAAACACATAAATCAAGAATGAACGCTGATGTGCAGTCTGACGATGGCTGGCGAGAATGACTGTGGATCACTGTTTGTCAAAGTCTGTTAGTGACGCTCTAATGTTTGATCAGCAGATCACGGAGGAGATGTGAGATGTTCTCTCTGATGATGTACGGTTTGTACGGCAACAAACCAACTCCGCAGAGTCCAGAGAAACCCACAGCGCAGAGCCAGTTTGGACTAAAACTAAAGGGAAATGTGGTTAGAAGGGATACTGGAAGTCTAATTATCAAACAGGGACTAATAGAGTAGTTTGTTGATTCGACTTAGGCTACATTCAGACTTCGGCCAAATGTGGCCCAAATCCAATTTTTTTGTCCACGTGATCTATATCCGATCAGTTAAAGACAGTCTGAACAGCACAAATCCAATTTTTTTCAAATCCGACCCAGGTCACTGTCATATGTGGTCGTAAATCCGATACGTATCTGATATTTTGCAATGCGACTTCAGTCTGAACGGCCAGGTCGCATTCATCCAACCTTTATGTCATTGAAATGCAAGAAAAGTCACAATTTTCCATCCCAGGAGGAGGAGCGGCGGGAAAAACAACAACAGCCACTACCGACACACCGAGACGAGATGCCTCCATACCAGGGTCACATTCGGTTCATAGTCAAAACCGATAGAAGACGCATTTAATGTGTAATATGAACAAGCACACAAACACATGAGAATGCACCAAAAAATCTGAATTGTGCATTAAGACCTGCTGTCTGTCTGTCTGTCTGTCTGTCTGTCTGTCTGTCTGTCTGTCTAGATAGATAGATAGATAGATAGATAGATAGATAGATAGATAGATAGATAGATAGATAGATAGATAGATAGATA
>JAPQRP010000017.1:8850321-8866213 GCA_037367295.1 Apogon hyalosoma | reverse complement strand
TCTATGCGTGTGCTGATGTCAGCATATCAGTTGCCTCTATATATGTGCCAAGTTTGAAGTAAATTGAAACAAAATTGGTGTTTTTATAGATGTGAAATTTTGCCCATTATAAGTAAATGGGAGAAAAAAAGATTTGAAAAATTCATGAAAAAATTGAACTCTGACCTTCTTTTCCCAAAATGTAATCACATCTATTCTGGGTCACTGGTAATCTATAAACCCAGTTTGATATGAATTCAACTGATAGTTTTTCTACTACAGACATTTGAAATTTCGCCCATTGTAAGAAAATGGAGAAAAGAAAAAAAAAAAGATATTTAAAAATTCATAAAAAATTTGAACTTTGACCTACTGTTTCCAAAATGTAATGAGATCTATTCTGGGTCACTGGCAATCTATAAACCAAATCTGGTATGAATTCAACCAATAATTTTGCTGCTGGAGTGTTAACAAACAAACAAAAAAGAAACAAACCGAACCAAAAACAAGACCCCTTGCCTCCCCTTCGGTGGGGATCTAAGCTTTAATGGACATCTACATGGCCAGTGAATTAAATATGGGTAAACAGGCGATTTTCACTTAAAAGTGTAAAATACAGAAGATAATATTACAATAAACGGTAACAAATTACTTGAGAAAATGAGACGGATTCATTTGTGAACTGACACAAAAGTAACACTGGGTCTTTATGGGTTAATAATCTGAAGAATACCATCATCAAAGTATCCAGCTATGGTTAGACTGGTAAATATTTTTGGGCGATCTTAAGTTTTACATTTTCTATTTCATCTCAGAGGAGATGGCGGGGGATTCATTATCCAATTTCAACTCAATAACACACTATTACCTTGTGTTTTCTTCTTTAGCCATTATGTTTCAGTTTCTTTATCCATTCCACATGTTTCATCATTTCATAACCGTCACATCCCGACAAAAAACTGATGCAGCGAATATACACAGCCTGCATATTTCAGCTTAATCAGAATGAATTAGCACGCCTAATGCCTGGCAGGCAGATATCACTGTGGGTTGGCGTGCATGGATTTTATTTTTTTTTTTTAACAGTATTCACTCCCGTCCATTTTCTGCAGAAACGACAGTATAACATAGCGGCAGAATCCTGTTTGTGGTCCACCAAATGCATTTTCAGACTGACGATGTGTCTCCTGGAGCAATCAGGTAGTGTGATACTAAGAGATGTCAGATGTGATATTGAATCCTGTTTCAGGCTGTTGTCGCATTTTTTTTTCTAGCCTGTTATCTTACTTGTGTTTTTCTCTGAACTCGGGAAAACATTACCTGGTAAAATAACTGCCTGTTCTGGTTCCTGGAAACTTTAAATGAAGATTAAGCAATTGGTGAATGAATTTTTGTGTTTTGTTTTGTTTTTTACTAAATTTTCCTCCATATGCAGCTGTGGCAAGATCAAGAGACTACTGCAAAAATGTCGGTTTCTGTGATTTTACTATTTATGAATATGTGTTTGAGTAAAATGAGATGAGATAAGATAAAATAAGTGAAAGTAAAAAGGAGAAAAATGAAGAAAAGGTAAAGAACGGAGTAAAACGAAAATGTTTGTTTTACTCTGTAAACTACTGAGAACATTTTTTTTCCCAGTTTCAAAGTAAAAATATTGTCATTAAAAGTATTTAGTTGCAGAACGTGACGTATGTTTAAAATAAAGACAGTGTTTCAGATCTTCTAATAATGCAAAGAAAACAAGTTAATATTCATCTTTAAACAAAATCATACAATTCTAATGTTTTAACATAGGAAGAGTTCAGAATCTGTATTTGGTAGAAAACCTCTGATTCCCACATGTCTTGGATCTCTAACATTTTTTCTCAGTGCTATTGGGTGATTTTGTGCCTCCCTTGGTTCCAAAATTCAAGCAGCTCATTTATGTTTGACGGTTCGTGACCATCCATCTTCCACCTGATCGTATTCCACGGGTTCTTTTCTGGGCTTTGGGCTGGGTCTTGATCTAGTGGTCCATCATTCACACCCTCATTGACCTACCTGTGTGGTATGGAGAACAGCCTACTGGGGGAAAAAAAAATCCTCAGATAATGCGATATCATGAATTGCGTACAGATAACACACCACTTTTAATTGGCGTGTTATCTGTACGCATTATAAGCTTTCCGCGTGTGTGTTCACACCGCGTCAAATACCACGCGATTGATCAGCGGTTAGGGTTAGCAGCTACGGATATGTAAGCCGGAGATCTTGGCGTAAATTGGCAATCAAATGGCGTTGAATAACACGCAAAAGGATGAAAATGCGTACGTATAGCACGCCAAATGTCATAAGAACCGGCGTGACATACGACGCGATTTCACGAGATCAGCCTCCGCAGAGTTGGGGAAGATTATCAGAGCAGAAGGAAGCAGGTTTTCCTCCAAGATAGCCGTATATGTGATTCGTGTGTCCTTTACAAAGACAAATCTACCAGATTCTGGCTTTGCTCAAACACCCCCAGATCCCCCGGATCATCCCTAAATCTCACAGCGGGTGCAAGTCCCTGTGGTTTGTCGGCCTCTCCGGCTCCCATCATTAGACGACCGTGTCACATGGTCTGATCAGAGAACACGACCTGACTCCAGTCCCCTCTGGTCTAATCCTCATGGTCTTTTCCAAACCTCAGCCTGGCCCTTCTTGTGTTTTCATGGATAAAGGGCTTTTTTTCTTTACCTTCTAGACCCGAACCCTGCCCCCAGGAGCCTGTTTAGAACCGTCCTTGCAGGGCACTTTTTCTTTACATCTTCGTCCCATGGAGGAAACAACAGCAACGCCTCTATTTTTATCACTTTCTTTAACTCATATTGGTTCTCATCCTCCACCCCTGCTGTTAGTTTTCAGCAGCTTAGTGACTCACTACTCCCTCTAGTGGTCACATATATTTTCAGATATACATCGGTCCATGGCTATGGATAAATTCAGTTCGTACCTCTACGATACAATACACTGACATCTTCGACATAAGCTAGACCACTTTTTTGCTAAACTCTCTAATAACACTTTCAGGTTAGTTTTGAATATTTTAATATAGAAAAGTACATATAGCTCCTTAGCATGCATTGCTAAGAGTGCACATCCAGTTATTCCCTCCATCTTTTTTCCTAATAGTTATGCTGCCATAGTTACATTGCAGAAAATGTATTGAACACCTCATTTAATTATTTGCCATCTCTATGAATTAATATATTTTTTAATAAAATAATATATATATGTGTATGTATGTATGTATGTATGTGTATATATATATATATATATATTTTTTTTTAGATGTTGAAAATGAGAGCATAGTTGTTTTCATATTGCTATTGGAACTTATATTTCCTAGTTTGTCGCTTTTCCATTGACCCTCAAATTGAGCGAATATAACTTGCGCATAAAAATTTACCTAATGGAAAACTGACAATTTTGCACAGGCAAGAGGTGGTTTTTCGGGTATTGCACAATTGGTATATCACACAAAACTGCAACGGAAAGAACTTTTTTCTGCAACTCGAGTTATGTGAATTAAAAACAACAGATGTTGACGGACGTTACAACAAGTGAAGAAGAGTTTTAAAAGAAACATGGCGCGGTATGTGTGGACACACCAGGAAACTGAATCATTTTTAAATTTAGAACGGGATATAGGAGTAATATTTAATAATAATGAACATATCTGTAAATTAACATGATATTTACGTTTGTCGCCATGTTATGGAATGACTTCTCGTGTAATCTTGCGCTAAAAAATAAACAAACTATCGCATTTGTGATTTAATGGAAAAACCAACACTTCTGTTTTTTCGACATTTAGTAAATATGGGTAAAGTTTTTGCGTGTAAGTTCAATGGAAAAGCAACTTCTGTTGAACTTCTCAACAGACACAACATTATCAGAAACACAAAATCATTCATGGATCGTGGATCGAGAACGGCGAGTTCTGCAGCGACACATTCCTCAACGCTGTATAGTTTTCCTCCAGGAGTTCGCATTAGCCCTCAGTGATAGACAGTCAATATCTCTCATCCTTATTATGTCCCTGTTTTTTTGGCAGGCGAAGGACTGCTGAGCTATGGCCACCGTGTCCTCAGGGGCCAACGGGCAAGGCAGCAGTAATGAGCAGCACAGCCTCTCTCCGCTCCACTCCAAATTACCCCACTGAGGCTGGAAGAGGGGATGGGCGGGAGGAGGAAGACACCCCCAGGCAGAGTTATGCTTGTTGAACCACTCAATCACCTCATATTAACATCTTAAAACTCAGTGCTGGCCTCCGGAGAGCTTGGCACAAACGCTGCTACTCAGCAATTAAAGGCGTGCTTGTGGGGAGTTGACAAACTACTACCTCCTCATCGCTGTTTTCTGGGGCCCCTCTAACTGTCTTCTGCTCCAGTTCCCCGGGTGCTCATTCTTTAGTCCCCACATGAAGCAACTACATGATACTGAAACGTCTCAATACCGGTGTTTATTTTCTCCCAAAATGAACTCAGTCAGACAGGAATGTGATTACTGGAAAGTTTGACTGGAGAGACAAGCACTGAGCCATGTTCACATAAACTATAAGCCTCTAATGAGACAGGTTCATTCGGTTGTATTATGGAAAAAGGATGCACCACAATAAGTGACGAATGTGTACATGTATTTCAAGCTTTTTTTTTTTTTCCTCTCGTGATTCTTCAGTATGAATTTTGGCCCAGAACTCAACAGATTTAAGACCCCATGCATCAAAAATTTGGCAATACTGTGCTACCATACAGCTGTGCAACTAACCAGTGTAATGGAATCGTGAAAACTAGAAACATTTCTCATTCATATTATTTTTTTTTATTGGGAAGACATTGTGAAAACAGTCAAAAAACTTAGTGCAAATACACTGCGATTAATGACAATTAAGTTCTACTTTTTTTTTTTTTCCACAAAATAATGAGAGGAAGGGCAACATGTGGAGTAGCATCAACAAACCAACTGGACTAGTCAAGGAGTTTCTGTAGCATGGACATCTTATCAGTGAAATACAGAATATATGTTTTTAACCGGACATCAGAAATAGGCGCAGAGGACCAAAAGACACATTATGAATATATGATTATTTCTTTGTGATGTAGTTTAATTCCAGTCTCATCAAGTTCTGCAACTGTTGCGAAGTCGCATTGCCACAGGGGTGAATAGTTTTGATGTGAAAAAATTCATGGCTAAGCAGGGTGCGATTTGTTGGTGGGGGGTGGGGGCGATCAACCCCCCCTCTGGTTTTTACATCCCTACTTCTGCTGTGTGAATTTCATCCTCGTCAATGATTAAAAATCAGTCAGCATAACAGCAGGTTGCGACTGAGTTTTCTTACACCTATAGCCTACATTGCTGACACTAACTTTCACCTGAAGTGAATTGCCGGCAATCTCAGAATTCGGAAGTCCACGTGCACATAAACACATTGTATACGTTACCTCTCTTTGTATATATCAATGTCTCTCTTTCTCAAATGTCACTCAGTACGCGCAGCAGGCTGTATGGACGTCTATCTGCAGGCGCCAGTGTAATGGTCGGTGCCCGAAGTGCTTTACCCATTCACACACACACTCGTACACCAGTAGGTGACTGCCGCCATGCAGGGCCCTACTGGGAGCAATTTAAGGTCCGTGTCTTGCCCAAGGACACTTCGACAGTTACAGGCAGGGGTTCAAACCACCAACCTTTTGGTCACTGGATGACTGAGCCTCAGCCACCCCATTTTTGTGTTCTGTGATGTTTTTATGTTTCAGGTACACGAGCCAGACGTGGCCATCGAACTGGTTAGGGGGGAACTGGCACCGTGTAGTACATAAATATGTTCAACACATGAAGTTCGACATCAGAGCAAACTTTACTCAGTCTAATTAACTGAATTATTTTCACACGATGCGAAATCTTAATCGATTAGGTTTTATGTTATGTTTTACAGTCTGATTGAGTTGCCCAGTCACCATAAATCCTCTACCATGTTGACGTGATCGCCTCTTATCCGTGGTCCTGAAACTTTATTAGGCCACTCCCACATCGCAGGTGTGGCTGTCAGTGAAAATTAAATGTTTCATATATTTTTAATTTGCATTAAAGATGAATGCTTAACTGTTCGACATCTAATAGGACCTACTGTTAACTTAAAAAAGAATTAGGCCTATTGATTGCGGTTTTTTTCATGATTTAAAAAAAAATAAATCATCTCCCTCTCTGATTTGACTTACCACAACTCAAGACCATTTACAGCATAATATTAGAACCATAGCAAGTCATAGTTTTGGCCAGATTGTGATATCTGTGTAACTTTACTCTCCTAACACTGCTGATTCATTTTTCATCATGGCTATGACTGAAAAAACTAAGACCTAATGAATTTACCACAGATGTAGGAACATTTGTTCTCTTTCATACAATGTAAAACCCAAAGCCCAGTGAGTTACAGCTTTTAAACGGTGATGAAAGTGACAGAGGGTCCATGCAATTGCAGCATTACACTCAGTAAATCAGTGTAGACATTTCAGTGCAAATCCTACAAAAGGCAACAGTTTTTGCCATTTTTAAAAACAAATTACACTAAACCCACATAAAATTGATTTCAGCATATTCAGCCAAGTCTCTTCTCCCTCACTGTAAAAGACTTTGGTGATTTATGATACAAAGCGTAACTTAGAAGCCTTGTTTGAGGGCTACACTAAGCCAAATCTCACAACTGACTGACAAAGTAAATCTGTAACAGGGACAATAGTGTGGACTTTGCATATGCATTAGGGATGGGAATTGAGAACCGGTGCTTTTTGAGAAAAGGTTAATGGTAGCTCAGTTCCTTGGAATCGTCTGCCTGCTTGTTTAACATTCTGCTTATCAATTCTGCCTTTGTTGCGCATGCGTGATGACATCACACGTACACTGCATTGTTTTGGTTTAGAACGTAGCCAACAGGGCGACTTGTAACACTTGCAAAACTTCTATTTCTTCAAAGGGGGAAATCCTATCAATATGCTCAAACATTTGTCCTCACAGTTTGAAATTAATTTGCAGGAATGCATTTATTCGATACGGTACTTAGCGATACTTGTGAATCTCGCAGTAGAGGGAACACCGGGGCTTCATTTGGGCCTGGTGCCGGGGGGGGGGCAAAGGTAGGGAAATGGAAATGTAGGGAAAATGAGATGCACAACAGCAGGAGACATAGAGGAATTAGTAAAGCATCTTAAATGTTGCTTTCACTTAATCTTTGTACGTTCATATGGTGTGGAACCCCCCCAAACCAGGTCTGATGTCATCTGTTATTATTATTTGTGCATACTGTATATGTTATATTTTCTGTGCAAATGTAAATATAAAAGACAGTTGATGCAAACAAACCCATTTGTGCTCTTTTATTCCCTCACCCAATGAGAATCAATAAGGAATCAGATCGATAAGCAAAACTGATACGGGAATCGGTATCATTAAATCCTTATCAATTCCCATCCCTAAGTATGCACACTGGAAATTTTGGCAGAAATGTTCTAGTTTTCCCATGTTGCTTCATTCTAACATTTGAGTGTCACTGGAGAATTCATATTCATCTCCTGAAGTCAGAAAGTTTCTAAAAGATTAGTTTAAGGCAAGGAGTGCCTATGAACAGGATCTGCAACACTGCAAATATTTTGGATCTGAAAATTTTAAGCCAACATCGTTCATAGAATAAAAATAGACTTCGGGGAGAGCAGGAAGCATCGGGTGTCCATCAGTTACAATTGGGGTCATTGGCCGAGAAATGTCATAACAACCTTTGACTGGTTTTGTAACTCAAGAGGAAACTAGACACCTGCCTCACCTCTGAATTCTGCTGTCAGTCTCTAGGAATTCTAGCGCATGTCGGAAGACTTTAGCCAATCATAAGTCAGAGAGAATGGTCTTCTATAGGTTCTTCTGCAAATGCTTTCCTGGTGAAGGAGTGCCAGGCAGGTGAGATATATGGTATGTTTTACTATGTGAAGACCCCAGGAGGAATATCTGCTATCCTACTGACAACTAATGTAGTTTCAAATAAAGTATTAAAGGAAAAGTTGTCAAAATGTAGGACCAGAATACCAGAAGTTCTGCCAAATGCCAAAGACCAACTCCCTGTATCTAAAAATGTAACTGTGTCTAATGCCACTGCTGTCTAAAAGTGCTGCCTGTGTATTTGAAAAGGATTACCTCAATGTTGAAAAATGTTCCAAGAGAGTTCTCACACATCTCTCTCCCTGGTTCTCTCTTTACAAGATACAGTAAATACCTTTAATAGTCTTATCCCACGTTGTAGCAGGAAAAGGTCAGGAGTAAAATTCCGCCTGACACGGGAGGTTTTTGTGGGGTAATTTAAAGACATGTCAAAGAAGACCTTTTGCCTGGTGAGAGAGGAGGCGTTCCATATTTATGATGCCTCAGTTTGAAGGGTATTATAGGAATACGAAAGGGAGTGCTCTTCGAGTTGTA
Organism: Apogon hyalosoma; assembly: GCA_037367295.1. Lineage (NCBI taxonomy): Eukaryota > Metazoa > Chordata > Actinopteri > Kurtiformes > Apogonidae > Apogon > Apogon hyalosoma. Next base: position 8,857,753 of record JAPQRP010000017.1, on the reverse strand, counting down.
AAAGGAAAGATGTGCTTATACCTCAGTAGCTCAGGAGAGGCTCAGGATCATGAAACCAGAGACGATCCTAAATCACACTCTGAAGGAGGCTCAGGATGCAAAGTAACCAGTGGGACGTATGCAATAATATTGCATCATATTCTGCTACGAGGAAAACATTTTTTTATTTTAAGATTGATGCAAGGGGCCTTTTAGAAGCTCAAACTTTGGACTGTTGGAAGGATGACAGGCTGATGCACACTTTCGTTTCATAAAACTCAATGTTTTCTGAAACTGTCTGTACTTTGTCAACCTTAAATCTGACTCCGGCTGCACGAAAACCCAGATCCTCTTATTGGATTGACATCAGTCAAGCAACACACAAAAAGAAAAAAAAAAAAAAAAAAAAAGAAAAAAATCTGGATCAGCCTTTGTTGCAAAGAGTCTCCGGTGCCAAATAAATGTGCAGGTGTGTAAATGAACATGAATAACACATTTTTGCTGTTTACTACAGCTCACAACCACTGAACTTAAACCCCTGAGGATCTGGGCATCTTTTATATCTTTAAAGTTGTGCAGTTTCTCACTCTTCTTGACTTGACTTCCTTCATGTGTCACTGATATCTGAAGAAAAATGTTCCTAAAAACCCAGCTCACTCAGTCAGAAATCTTCAGAAAATTGATTCACGTTCATCATTTTCTAATTTGCATCAGCATTTTGCTTATTTTAACCAACATAACACAGAGAAGCAGAATTTAGTAGCTCTGGGAAGCCCTGTGTGTAGACAGTACATAAAAAACACACAATACTGTATAAACTGCTGCCTTACAGATCTACTGCTCACCCTCCCCTAGGGTTACAGTTAGGAAAGGCCCCCCCAAAAAAAGAGGTCCCTCATTAGTGTGTTTTGCTTTGTGTCATTAATTCACCTTCACATTTAATTCGACCTGTTTTAAATCTAGAAAAGCCAAGAGGATGTCCGACGTCAACTACTTTTCATGTGCACAGTTTGTTCTTTTTAAGGAGTCATATTTGTCAGATTTGTTTGACACTGTGAAAATAAATCCACTTTCCGCATCAACTGCTCATATCAGAACATCACAAATGCGTATTTGTTCACACCAAATTAGATGTTTTATATAATTCGGACAGTTTTAAACATGTTGAACATTCTGTGAGTGAGTACAACATTATCAGACAGTATCAGACCAAGAGATGGACCTACCAAAATAAAGGTGGTGTTAACCTATAAAAACCCAGTGCCACTTTTGTGTCAATTCCCAAAGGAAATTTTCTCTATATTTAACCTTTCTCAAGTGATTTATTAGCATTTATTATAATATTAGCATCAGTGTTTTGCATATTTTCAGGGTAAATCATGTATTTTCCTGTATTTAATTAACTGATCATGTAGATGTTCATTAGAGCTCCGAGTAAATTGATATGTTATATCAAAACAGAGAAAACCGAAGAAAAAATGACTTTCTCAGCAAAGATATTATTAACTGAACACAAAAATATGCATCTCCATCCACTGTCATTGATCCAACTCCGTGGGTTTTACTGGTGAATCAATGTTGTAGAAGATGACGGTGTTTCCACGGTAACTATGGAGCCTCTGAACGTCCAAATGGCTCATATCTGATGACCATGAAAAGATGATAAACTGTATTTTACACCAATTATTTACATGCATCGATAGGTTTAGTGAATCAACAGGTATTAAATAGTTGAGATCAGTAGACGCTTTGGTTGCCGGAGGCTGTTTGGGTCTTTATGGGTTAAACTATAACTTTATACTGAGTTTGTTTCATAAAACATTCATTAATTCTGTGGTTCAGAAACTTTCTAAGGCTTTATTCTGACTGCTGAATCAAACTTTATTTACCCCCTCTTCATTTTGCATTTTAAGAAACGTCTGCTTTGTTTAATAGCTTGCGGGAGTTAAAATGTTTGCAGTGCCAAGTGGGAGCTTTGAACATCAAACCAGGCTGGAAAACAGACCTACAAGGTTTTCAGAACCACCAAAACACCATATTAACATCTGCTCACCATCTTGTACTCTATATTTATACTGTATGAAAGTAATTAACGCAGCTCAACAAATATAGCTACTGCACACAAATATAGTGATGAGAGTAAAAAGTTTCCACATTAACCCTTCAGAGCAGGGGTCACCAATCCTGGTCCTCGAGGGTCGGTATCCTGCATGTTTTAGATGTTTGTTTCCCTCTTCCAGCACACCTGACGGTCATTATCAGGCTTCTGCAGAGCTTAATGATAGGCTTATTATTTGAATCAGGTGTTTTGGAAGAGGGAAACATCTAAATCATGCAGGATACCGGCCCTCCAGGACCAGGATTAGTGACCCCTGATTTAGAGGGCACTCACTGAAATACTCTGAAATTCAAAATTTCAACCTTAGTTTGTTACTGGACGTCGTCATCTACCCCCTCGTCGGTCTCCCTTCTCTTGCCATAAAACATCCGAGCAGCACTTGCTAAACAGTAAACACACGCAATAAAATATTATAAGGTCATAAACTGTCAAAAATCACTCATTCATTTTTTTTTTTTTTTATTACCCCCGAGGGTACTGTTTTTGGTTTGTTTATTTATTTTTTTTTTTTGTCTGTTTGCTTGTCTGTTTTTCAGCAACTTTATGCAAAAACTACTGGACCGATTTCCATGAAATTTTCAGGAAAGGTGCGAGGTGGTCCAGAATAGATCCCATTAAGTTTTGGTGAATGTAGGTCAGAGGTCAAGGTCACCAAAAATGTGTTTTCGCGATGATAAGAGATGGGGCAAATCAGGTAAATCGTTTGCGAGGGGCGGGGTTTGCCGTGCCTGGCACCATTTGTTGTTTAAAGTACTTGAAAGTCCCACTTGAGTAGAAGTACAGGTACTCTACTGAAAAAGGACTTTGGTAAAAGTTCAAGTCAGCAGCTGAAATGTTACTCAAAAGTCTTCAAGTATCTAGTATTTACTGTACTTAAGCATATCAAGTAATCTACAATTAAATGTACTCAAGTAATGAAAGCAAAAGTACAAGTAAATGTTAATAACAACCAAAAGCAGAGAAAATCTGGAATATTATAAAGATTATCCAGGATTTTAAAACATGGCAAAGTGAAAGACAACAGGATGTCGGTCCTCTGGATCGAAATATGAGGACAAAAAAACGCAAGACGGAACAGTCGACCGACATAAAGTGTTATTCACACTCTGCAGGAGGGAGTTTTCTTTTCACCGAAGCACTTTCAGCTTAAAATACCACATCAACACGAAGCATACATTAGTCAGGGATTCTGTTAGCACTTCGGCTAATGTGTCAGCCAGCTTGTGACAAACACACGGAGTGCATATATATTCCCTTCTTTCTTGAATCTGTTTGCTCATGCAGAATGACACGCAATTAATACTGATTAAAAATGAATGATATTAATTTGTGATTCATCGAAATGAATCCACGGCAACCCCGCGATTAACCTGATTACAAATTGTAATCGTTTGCCAGCAACAGATAAGACATTTTAAAACTTAAAAAAGAAAACTTTAAAAAGAAGCACAGAATTCCGAAGTGTTTTAGGTTGCTTAAAAATTTACAACGTGGCCTTGTAATCCCAAACTGTATTTCTAACTTGACGTTATCCGGCGGCTGCTTCAGAACGCTGTAATGCTCTCTGACAACGTTTGCCAGTTGACGGCGAGCAGGGCCAATGCAGGTTTAAACTGTGGTGTTGACGAGGCGGCCTGCAGACTGTGCATGGCTGGGCTCTGCCTCCTTCCCTCCATCTTTCCCTCCCATGTGATGGAAGCATCCTGACAGGCCCCGGGGCTCTGCCGCTCCACCGCTGACCCTTCTGCAAACACCGCTTTTTGTTGCGAGGATGTGCTGTCCACCGCCTGACGGTAACACATCCATTCCCAGCGCCTCATCTTCACACATCTGAAGGAAAAAGCCATTTGATTTATGCTCGGCTCTCCGTGCTATTCTCCCAGCTTTTATTTTTAGATGTCATCTTTCTGTACTCCAACTGCAGAGTGCAACTACTCACATATTGATTGGCTGCTCAGTGAACCACAGGGGAGTTACACTCAGCTGAAATGAGATATGAGTTATGAAAATATATGTGGAATGAGCATGGAGATGTTGTCACAGACAGCAGTTAGAACGTTGCCTGTCAGGGTCTGAGAAGATGACTATAGCACAGGTGTTAAACATACAGCCCGTGGGCCAAAATGGGCCCGTCTAAGGGTCCAAACCGGCCCGTGGGGTGAATTTGTGAAATATAGAAATTTAACTGAAGGTATTAAGAATCAATGATGTTAACACATAAAGACCCAGTGCAACTTTTGTGTCAGTTCCCAAATACATTTTTCTGAAGTGATTTATCACCACTTGTTATAATATTATTCTCTGTATTTTGTGTTTTGTCAGTGAAAATCCTGTATTTTCCTGTATCTAATTTACTGACCACGTATATGTTCGTAAAAGCTCAGATTAAAAATGAGGTTTATTATATCGGAAACAAGGAGTTTTTCAGCAAAAATATCAATAACAGTATGTAAAAAAAAAAAAAAAAAAGCGTGTCCATCCACTGTCATAGATCCAACTGCATGGGTTTTAAGATAAGATAAGATGAGATAAGATAAGATAAGATAAGATAAGACTTTATTGATGGGGATATTTCACAGTTGACAGCAGTAACATACAACACACCAGTAGACAGGTAGAAAGAAAAGAAAACCACTACTACAGAAGAAAATAAGAAATCTGGTATTTATATAAATATGTATGTAAATAGAGAATAGAATTAAACATTCTTAAAATGTGAAAATATAAAATGTAAACTTTAACTGTATTTACATACATGTACAAACTGCATTTTACACCAATTAATTACATGTGTTGTTAAGTTTAAGTTTGGATTAATAGGTGTTAATCATTTTGGATCAATAGATGTATTTGGTTGCCAGTGGCTGTTTGGGTCTTTATGGGTTAAGTTTTTTTTTTTTTTTTATTCAAGTTCCACATGCAGACCAATATGATCTAAAGTGGGCCAGACCAGTAAAATACTATCATAATAACACATAAATAATGACAACTCCACATTTTTCTTATTTTAATACAAAAAAAAGGCAAAAATATGCACATCTACAAACTATTCTTTCACAAAAAATGTAAATTACCTGAACAAACACAAACAAACCGAAATGTCTCAAGAGAATTAAAAGCAATTTTATCAATATTCCGCCTGTTACTAAATGTTTTGTGTATTTTTAGATACACTGTGGTCTGTAAGATGTAATGCGCGTGTGCAAATGATGAGGAAATGAAAATTGCATTTACTTTTCTCAAGACATTTCAGGTTCTTCGTGTTATTCATATTTTTAAGGAAACTTTGTAGATATAAATACTTTCATAATGTAATTTTACTGTTTTCACTGTTATTATTTGACTGGTTCGGTCCATTTCGGATCATATTGGGCTAGACGTGGCCCCTGAACGAAAAAGAGTTTGACACTCCTGCTCAATAACTTTTAGGTCCTGCATTCAAACTTAAGTGTGGAAGAAAAATCTTTACTGTGTGTACCCATCTGTCTCTGAAAAACAGCAATTTTTATATCATTCGTCACCTCTTCCCCTGATATGACCTGTTTGATGCACCTGCTATGTTTGACCTAAGCTTTTTTCTTTCTTTTTCTTTTTTTTTTTTTTTTTTTTTTTTTTTACCACCATTCATAAGTCGGTCTGTCCTTGAGTGTTGTGTACATAATTATTATCAGTTTTCAAGATTTGCCAACATTTTCCAAGGAACCGTAAAATATCCAGGCCCTTAGGTTCTCTCTGTGCCAGGGTTCTACAGGTGTCAGACATTCCGTGTCCTTCAGCAGATGCCGATTTGATTACTCGCTTCTCCCTCGGCTCTCATCCATCATCACATTTTAAGGCACATGTGACATCAAAACATTTATTATTCTTCAGCTTCCTCAACAGGTGTCACCTCAAATGCTCCATTACGACCCTTAAGCTTCTCCCTCACCACGGTTTTAACATCCTGACATTGAAATCAGGTTGTATCAAGCACATACAGAGTCTGCACAGAAAATATTCACACCCATCTCACACGTGCATCCACTGCAAGATTTAGACAGAATGGTGCATCAGTCACTACCTGATATTGTGATTATTTTCATGGACAATTGAATAGTGCAGCACTTCACATGATCTTGTAACAGCCCTGAAAATGGGAGGAATTGCTAAAACGTGCAGTGTTCTCCTCTGCAGTGACTGATAATACATGTAAAACAATCCAAAGGAATACAGAGAACTAGAGCTGCAGCTATCGATTATTTTTGCAATTGACTAATCCATCAAGAGTCAAAAAAAATACATTGAAAATGTGAAAAAGACTTAAAATGACAACTTGTCCTTTATTCCAGAACTAAAGGAAACAATAACCACAAAAAGTGTCATAGTAAAAGGATATAGAAAAAAATATCTATATAGAAATAGCAAAAACAACATTAGAAAAGTATGACCACAAACTGGTGCCAGGCACGACAAGCTCCGCCCCTTGCACATATTTCGCACATTATAAGTAAATGGTTAGATTTAAAAATTCATTAAAAATCTGAACTTTGACAAATTGTTCCCAAAATTAAATGAGATCCATTCTGGGTAACTGTCAATCTATAAACCTAATTAGGTATGAATTTAACCAACAGTTTTGCTGCTACAGACATTTGAAATTTCACCCATTATAAGTAAATGGGAAACAAACAAACAAACAAAAAAAAAAGGTTTAAAAAAATCATTAAAAATTGAAACTTTGAGCTACTTTTCCCCAAAATCTAATCATATCTCTTCTGGGTCACTGGCAATCTATAAATCCAATTTGGTATGAATTCAACCAATAGTTTTGCTGCTACAGACATTTGAAACACAACAGTGGAACCAATGTTTAGTTGTAGCGTCATTAAGAAATGAAGCTTTGATTCAAGACAAGTGTAATAGATTTTTTTTTGTATCAGAGTTGATAAATCGATTCCTTTTAGGTCTACACTGAACTTCATAAGAAAAACCTGCACAAATACAAATGCATGTCTAACATAGAATGGCCCTAAACATACTGTCAGATTCATTCATCAACACTGCACTGTACCCAAGTAGGACATATTGTCGCTGTCGGGCAGAAACCTTTTAAGCCCATTTTTAGTCTTTTTTTTTTTTTTTGTCAAAAAAACAATTTTATTGGTCACTCTTTACCTTGGTCTGACAGTTTTAGAAATTTTGACCTATGAAAAGCGTTGAAAATTGCTTGTGATTACATCTCTTAACTCCATTCATTTATTTAGAGGAACAGGGGCAGTGGGGGTGCCCAGGGGGTGTTGGGACACCGTCGGGGGGCATTTGGAATGAGAAAGCTGGAGAAGGGGTTGCTGAGAC
>JAPQRP010000017.1:8817231-8827479 GCA_037367295.1 Apogon hyalosoma | reverse complement strand
TCAACTGCCATGTGCCCCCCCCCACTGTGCGTACCCCTTGTCGTGCATGAATCTGTCGTTCTCAGAGGCTTGGAGCACTGGTACAGGAAATGAAGCCAGAGCTAGAGCTTGGCTAGCTATATTAGAATGTAAAGTTCACCAGAAAATTGTTTTGTCTCTGATATAAATCACTAGGGAATGTAACGTTAGCCGGATAGGTATGAACTGGGGCTGTTCTGTAAGAGCGGGGGTGTTGGAGGAGACTGAAGGACGTATGCACGGATTGGATTCGGAGCCCGAGCTGGTGTCAGAGCCGGGGCCGGAGCCGGGGCTAATAACTGCTGCGCAACGTTCATGAACCCTCAGGAACAAGCATTCCACTTGCCAGTATTCTGGAGGCGTGGCTTTGGGGGGATGTCTGAAGAAAGGGGTTTGGACTTCTGAATCGTGTATTTTCAAAATGTAGCTTGCTCGAACTGTTTTTCTAAGATATCGAACCCCACCTTTAAGAGGGCACTCATAGAAATACTCTAATTCAAAATGTGTGTTATTGGAGGACATAAGAAGACTTTATTACTTTTGTGAAACTGTTCAAAATTTTTATTCTTATGTTGAAAATCAAGGTTATTGAAGTTACCATATTTGGCCAAAAAAAAAAAAAACTAAGATGAACACATGTAAGAAGAAAGGAACATGTATTTTATATGCAAAGTGTCATGAGATAACTTGTGTTAAGAAATGACGCTATATAAATAAAATTTGATTGATTGACTGATTGATATTTTAGAACATTAGACCAAAATAAGTGCTGATCCAGACAACTGTCAACATCAGAGGTGTCAAGTAATGAAGTACAAACACTTCATTACCTTACTTAAGCTGAAATTTTGGTCATCTATACTTTACTGGAGTATTTTTCAGCCGGCTTTTTACTTCTACTCCTTACATTTTAAAAATAGCCTCTTTACTCCTATTTCATTTCTGCCCCTTTTCTGTCTGGCTTGTCACCGTTCAAATAAAAAAAAAAAAAAACTATCCAGATAAATCGTACCATCAAGATAGAGTGCATTTGATTGTGGTTGGATGAGAAGTATAAACATATACCGTACTGACATCTTGTTGGTTTGTACTTGATCCATCACACCTGACTTTTTGCACCATTCCAATACTTATATTCAGCTAGTCATCATATCTTCTGCTCCATAAGCACATGTTAATGCTCAGTAGTGCACATATATGGTTTGTTAATACATTTGCATTGGACTAAAATGTGTTCATTTTCTATGGGCATATATGCAGCTGAAACAGGTAGACGAGCGCATCCCTAACCCCTGTGTGTGGAAATTACCAAAAATAGCCACTTGCCTTATAAAGGGTTAAAAAAAACAAAAAAACAACACTGGATACACTCTTTTCTTTTGTTGTTGTTGAACATGTGCAGGAAACAACAGTATCAAATACATAAAGGAGTTAAAGATGTCATGTATGTAGTATCACCTAAATGCAGAAAAGAAATCAAATATGCATACATTTTTTTTCTCTATGTGAATGGATGTCAGGACTAGAAGTAGAACCCAGACCAACAGTGGGGTTTGTTCAAAGGGGCGGGGCTTATGTAAATGGGAGGGGACTTTACCAGGGTAAACAACTTGGTCATTTGATTGACCATTTAATGCTGTTTCAATGTGTTATAGATCGCATTTCTGCGGTTTGCGGTCGATAGCCGCAAAAAGATGCCCAAAGCCCATGGAACAGAGACGGTTACAGCTGCTGACGGCAAGGGGAATTCTGTCCGAAATAAAGTTGTTGCATCTGTTTATAGCAGCATCGATGACTGCTGATGACGAAAAAGGTCTGGAAGGGTTGTCCCATTTCATAGGGGAATGTTTCAACCCCTAGCCCTTGCAGCTCTGTTTTAAGGGGTAGTGCCAAGTGCAAGGGCCAGGGGGTAAGGGTAAGGGGGAGGGCCAAGTGCAAGGGGCAAGCGGTGAATTGGGATTGGGCCTAAGAGTTAGTGGGACGCTGACAAACTCATGTACAACAGCAAACGGAGAGACTACAGCTGGGATTATGACAGGCCTCTTAGGGCACTTTCCAACAACATACTCAAGTCAGTACCGTACTTGGATACGTTCACACCTTTCGCACAGATGTTGCGTTCACAAGCACGTACCGCGGCGCATGCCCGAATATGGGTGGGTGTTACAGGGCCGAAACAGTAGGTGGCGGTGTGGAAGGAATTCTGTCGCTATCCAACGAAGTCAGAAGACAAGCCTTTACCTATCTGTTAGCATGTTTGAGGCAAAGAGAAGAAGAGCGACCTTTGTTGCCCCTGATATATCATCGAGTGGTTCGGTCGACGAGGCGAGCCCGTGCCGCGCTGATCCGAGGCTTTTTCAGGAGACAACAGGAGCACCGTCTATGGTCTTGTGATGATTAACTCATTTCCGTTGTCGGAGTGGTGATTAGGTCACTTCCGGTCTCGGGCACGGATCGTATTCGCACGGCATCGTACCGAACTGGAGTCCACGCAGTCCGTACCCAGGACTACCTTCTCAACTGGACTCGGGTACGGTACTCGAGCACGGAACGTTTGCATTCACATGGACAAAATTAAGCGGACATCGGGGTCCAGCGTACTCGGATACGGATTCAAGTACGCTGTGTGAAATGCCCTTAAAGAGTCTAATGTGACTTGATAGATCAGACTAGGCCCCGCCCCTCCCTGAAAGTACAATTTTCTACATTTTGTGACAACTCTTGGATGTGCATATAACCCATTAATTCACTCTGTCCTCCTTTTCCAATCACATTACAGAGCATGACAGGCCTGGATAACAACCAATCGCATGCAACATGAAAACAATCATGGTTCAGAGTCAGAATACTTTAGAAGTCCCCGGGGAAATTACTGGGTGTTACAGTCTCTCCATTCAAGTGTAATAAAAAGTAGCGGGAAAAAAATTATCAAGTGATTCTGAGTGATTAAATCAGGTGTTTTTTTTTTTTTTTGTGTGTTTTGTTTTTAGGAAGCAGTATATATCATACATTTATCATATAAAACTATTAACTGAGTGGATACTGAACACTGAGTATGTGCATATTTGTGCGTAAGAACTTAACATAAAAATACTGAGATGGTACTAATGTATTATGTTAAATTTCCCTAGGGGTTACATGTGTGATCCAGGAATATAATAATAATAATAATACCCTGTTAATCCCAAAGCCAGTGACAGACAAACCACACACTGGTTCTACAGAGGCTGTTCATCAGTTATCATACATTGCATTATGTATCTTCCCTACTGAATGCATCTAATATCATCCAGTGAACCTTTACTCCTGCAAGATGCTCTAAGTACACAGCCAGAGTGTGCTCTACATTGACATGATATACTGACAGCGTACATCACCGAACCAAGCCTTTGCAGCAGCACTGTATTTAAAGCCATCCGGTTTTACTTTGCTGTTTGCAGCACCTGAATAGAGTGCTGCCAGTGCAGTAGCATTTTATCACTTAGCTCTTAGTCACTCTGGAATCTTATGTTTATCTTTTAGGCTGTTCATAAAAAAAGAGAACAACAGCTACCGTCAAAGTAAAATCTAAATATTTAGATTGCCCCCCGGTGGCTGGCTGTAGTATAGTAATTCTAATATAATAAACCCTACCTTTTGTTTTAGTCAATGGGACATGGACCAAATTTGAAATGAGAACAACATGGTTTTGGTAGGTTTCATTAGACACTTGTAAAGATTTTTATTTAACCTTTTAACCCCTGACGTGTCTGTGGTGAGCGTTCTGAATGTATAATTTATTTTAAATATTCATACAAATTGAATCCTTTGCACGATAGGAACGTTTTCGAAATATGATGGAATAGACCAGTGGTTCTCAAACTTTACAGTGGAGTACCCTCTGAAATGTACTTTTTTTTTTTTAGCCAAGTACCCTCATCTCTCGCTTCAGCATTTTTGATTGAAAACATTTGGCAAAATTTGTTCCTGTGCCAAAGGTGTCTGTTTATATTTTCAAAACTTTGTAAACAAACATATATTTAACTAACTTTAACTGAGTTTATACTTCTTCCTACTCCTTTTCGACCATGCAAAATTCAGACTTGCACGTACTTGAAGATAGATTCTGTTCAGTTAAATGTTTTTCTGCTTTTGTCTTATTTTCCTTTGTTTTGTTTTATTTTGTTTCTTTGCATGTTCAAAATAAATAAATAAACTAAATACATTTTGTGTGCAAAACATAAACTGAATAGTGCCCTCTTTCATTGATAAGAAAAATAAATAAATTGGTCGTTAATTAATAAAGGGACCTTTCATCAACAAAAAATACTTAGCTACTCAAATAATCTAATTTTGAAGAATATAAAATAGAAATGTTCTTAAAATGTTACCAAAGCTAAAACAAGATGACTGACAATAAAACTATTATATGAATGTATTTATTGTGTTTTATATTTCAGCAGTAATTCTTAATTATTTTGTATTCAGTACATGATGACATATTTAATGTATTTTTCTTAAAAAAAAAAAAAAAAAAAGTCAAGTACCCCACTTCGGGAACCCCTTGAATAGACCATGTACTTTCCATAGACATCTGAGCATGCTCAGTGCACCCCCCACCAACTGTAGAATGGGGGGCAAAACATAGAGCAGCGAGTGAGACCGACTCACTGTAAAAATAGACAGTTTGGGCTTTTTTTTTTTTTTTTTTTTTTTTTTTACACTGTTTTCCTTTCTGTTTTTACTGTTTGCAATGTTGTGTTGTGTTTTCCTTAATTTGTTATTTTTGTTAGTGTTGTTTTGTGAGTTTTAATCATGTTACTGTTTTTTGGAGTTCAACCAGGTCTAAAAAGCACGTGGACTGATTTAGAAAAAAAATAGCTCAAAACAAAAACTACTGGGCCTAAATTCAAATCCTTGTTGTCGTTCAGTGTGTTCCAGTCCACAGTTCATGTTCAACATCCTAAATCTCTTTACTGATGCACATTCTCAGTGCCTTATTTAGTAAAAACCTGTCAAACTCTCTTTGTCTTTTTCTGTTATTCCACCTGTTTTGACCCTAAAACGCACAGTAAAACAAAACCAATGAAGAAAAGGAACACGCGCACATACTCACAGCAGCTTTTATGAACCTGAAACAGACGCAAAATCACAGCAGCACCTTTACCTGGAATAATGTCTCAGGAGTTAAAGGATTAATTATATTAGAACGGTAATGTCTCCAAATAATTGACAGCTGTACTGTGTGATGCACAGACAGAGGGGAGAGTAGTATATGACAGATTAAAGTAAATAACTGACATATTTAGCTTCACTGGGAGGGCAGAGACGGTGTTGTGCTGTTATTTTTGTGTGTATTTATGTGTGAATGTGAGACAAGTGAAGTTGCATCACCGGCTTAAATCCAGTCCTCCAGGTATGACTGGATCATTACGAAGTGACTGCATTCCACTAAATGCAGTGTAGTACACAGCTGAAGGGAAATGTACCTCAACCCACACTTCATTCAGTAGTAGAATGAAGAGGATTTAGGTCAATTAATAGAAGTGTGCAGATCAATACTGAAATATTGATACCTTTCGATTCCCATGTTTCCCATTTGAGACCATTTCAGTTTTTTAAAAGAGCCATATTGGACTAAATGTGTATTTTATCTTCAAGGGACAAACAAGGATAAAGTCTTAATCTGTGCTTCATCCCCATCCACCTGTCACAGACATATGGGAACTACAACTCTATAAACGTTTGAGCACTTGAGAAGTGTTGACACCAATGACAGCTGACGGTAAATGTAGTCAGCTGTCAGAACAGCAAAGACGCTGGATGTGACATGTGTGGGAGGACTGCGAGGTACTGTGGGAACACCAAAAAAAAAAACCCTTATTAAATGTCTCAGATTTAGTCATAATACATGCTTCAGTCCTTCACACCAGTCCCTATGGTCCAGGCTTATTTCTTTTTGCCTTCATTTTTAGTAGAACTTCTGTTTTTTTGTGGACATTTTTTAGGGATCTGCTCCAAAATGTATAAAAGCTGTACCCCTCTACTCAGATAAAAGTTACGCCTCCTTAAAGTCAAAGTCAGAAAAAGGACATTTCAGTCAAACTTTGGAAAAAAAAAAGGGGAAAAAACTAAAATAATGGCATAATTTATGTGACCATAAACTAATATAAACTGGGCTGCGTTGTCATAAGGTGACAATATAAACTGATGGAGACAACAGACAGCAGGACTTAATGCACAATTTGGATTTTTCGGGGGGAATTTTAGACTTTTTTATGTGTTCGTTCATATTACACATTAAAGGCGACTTCTATCAGTTTTGAGTATGAACTGAATGCGACCCTGAAGTGAACCGCGTGTGCGAAAGACGTCCTGATGTAATGCGTGACCACTGTGTTTATGGAAGTAAATATGTTTTTCCCCGTCGCGTCTCCTCTTGGGACGCAGAATTGTGACGTTTTGTCGCATTTCAATGATGTAAACGTTATATAAATGCAACCGGGCTGTTCAGACTGAAGTCACATTGCAAAATACCAGATGTGTATCAGATTTAGGACCACATGTGAAAGTGGCCTGGATCAGATTTGAAAAAATCTGATTAGTGCTGTTCAAACTGCCTTTAACAGATCGGATACAGGTCACATATGAGCAAAACAATTGGATTTTGCCACAATTGCCTGCAGTCTGAACATAGCCTAGCTTCTAATGTGCTAATGCTAAATGCTAATGCTAGGTTCTGTGTGTATTAGGATGGGTAAAATGCAGAGACTGGAGTTCACTACAGGGATAACAAGTGGTGCCAGGCACAACAAACCCCGCCCCTCGCATGTATTGTAGCCTATTTTGGCATCAGTCCAGCTGATGTCATCATGTCTATGCGTGTGCTGATGTCAGCATATTAATTGCCTCTATATATGTGCCAAGTTTGATGTAAATTGAAGCACAATTTATGTTTTTATAGACATCTGGAATTTTGCCCATTATAAATAAATAGGGGGAAAAAAAGATTTTAAAATTTATAAAAAAAAAAAAAAAAAAAAACTTTCACCTGCTTTTCCCAAAATGTAATCAGCTCTATTCTGGGTCACTGGCAATCTATAAACCCAATTTGGTATGAATTCAACCAATAGTTTTACTGCTAGAGTGTTAACAAACAAAGAAACAAACAAACTGAATCAAAAACAATACCCCTTGCCTCTCCTTTGGGGGGCGGGGTAGTAAAACAAGCTACCCTTCAACTGTTAATGTTTTATATCCTCCCGAAACCCAGCAATGCATTTTTGCCCGATGCAGCGCACAAGAGTTTCACAGCTTTACTTAAAACTTTATTTAAAAAAACACTGTCTACTGCAAAAGACATTCCATTAAAACAAACAACAAAAAAAAGTGGAAAAAAGTGTTGCATCGTGTTATCTCCAGTCAAGACAATTATTTAATGTAAAAAAGTATATAAATTACTGTTCCTAGGATATAGGCTATATTAATCATGATAGAGCGGAAAAAAACAGCATTTGTTTAGTGTTTTCCAGCTTCAATAGTGCATCATGTTGTATGATCTTCAGTCAAATTGGACATTTTCATCTTCGCCCATGTTTACAGGGACCTTCGCTGAATAAACACGACACACTAGCTGCTGTGAATACACTCATCTGAAACACTCGCTTCACTTCATTACGACCAATCCCACCGATATAAAAGCCTGTGATGCTTTTTCACAGAAGAGGCCGAACAATTTGCTCTCATCTGTCCGTACTATCTGTTGCTATTATTGACGTTATGGTGCTTTATAGCCATATTCAGGAAGAACAGGGAGGAGGAGGAAGAGGAAGAGGAGGAGGAGGAGGAGGAGGAGGGAGGGTCAGGCAGCTCAACAGTCACATGATTGAAATGTCAGAAATAGTTTGAAAAACAAAAACAGTGTTTAGATTTTCCATGAACCTCAAAACATATTATTTATTTATATATTTATTTATGCATCTGAGATTTTTTTTTTTTTATTTTTTTTGGTCGGAATTTTGGCATTTTCCTAAATATTTGATCATAACACCTCCTCTGCAGAAAATCCAGAAACAACCAAAGCTGATTTATTATATTCAGCAATATGAAACAGCTAAAAAAAAAAAAAAAAGACGTAAAGAATTGATTCTTATGAGGTACAGTATTTAATAACGACAATGAGGGCTGTTTGTTTGTGGATAATGTACTGATAAATATGCTGCGATTATTGAAGAAAACTGTTGAACTGTTGACGTCTGTTTGTATGCCTGTACTACCGTGATCATATTGTGCATAATTCAATTACTGCGCTCTGTATCAGTTGTGGGTTGAATGCTAAATTAAGAAAAATGTATTGTTTGATTCATGTATTAAGTTAGTGATAAAGGCGTAAAAGCACTTGAGGGGAAGGATTCAATAAGTTTATACTTCTTCCCACTCCTTTTCGACCGTGCACGTTCAGACACGTACTTGAAGATAGATTCTGCACATTTAAATGTCATTTTGTTTTTCGTCTTATTTTGTTTTGTTTCTTTGCATGTTCAACATAAATCAATAAAAATAAATGAGTGAATAAAATAAACTCTGTTAAGACGAGTACTACCCGTGGACCTCTGGTAATTTGTAATAACTGTAGAGGTCGTCGGTGATATTAATTCAACGTGAATCTGCCATGTATGTAAAAAAAAAATAATAATAATAATAATAAAGTAAAAATTCCACTGCAAATAACTTCTCCTATTTCAGTGAACCCGGGGATACTTTAAAAATATTAGTTTGAACGAGTTTCTCGGTAATTTGGAGAGCTTTGCAAACGATTTTGTTTCTTCTTCATTTTAATTCATTCAATTTCCTGGTCAAGGACTTTGGAGGCCGTACGGTTGATGATGAATGAAAGTTTTGAAAATGTCTTAGCTGCAGATTCCGGAGGCTCATATAGTAATTAAACCTGGAAATACACTCAAAGAGCAAACCGAAGACTTTAAGAAAAGCAGCGTCTGAAAAAGGTGATGAGACGTATGACATGCATGACAGGATACAATAAGGAACATTTATCTGTCTTTCAGTAGTTTTCTGTAAGGGCTGAGCCTGTTCTTGACATTAGAAGTTGGAATAATGTCGGTGAATTAACAGACATTTCTTATTCCGATGCGAAGAAGTGGAGAGAAATGTGCAAATTAGAGAATTCGCATTTCACACGACTCTTACACATAATAATTGTGACATGAATTAAAGAGGAGAACAAGAGGCCACTGCAATGGAAATGAACTCAACACACACACAACCCTTCAATCCATTTATCACACACAAACACATCACACATTCAAAGCCTGGATATCGTCACTGTCAGGCAGAAACCTCTTATGTCCAAAACAGTTATTTTTCAGGAAACGATGTATATTCTAAATAAATGAATGGCGTTAAGAGATGTAGTCACAAGCAGTTAAATGGTTAAATATTTCTAAAACCATCAGGCCAACGTGAAGACTGACCGATAGAATCCTCGTATAACAAAAAAAAAAAAAAAAAGACCAAAAATGGACTTACGAGGTTTCTACCCGACAGCGAAAATATTTCTGTTTCAAATTCATTCATTTTTCATATGTTCTGTTGTGTCTGTTTTGTTGTTGAAGCTTGTAAAGATGTTGCGGTTTGCACAATAAATGTTCACACTGATAAATCAGATCTTAAGTTATAAATGTATTCGCACACGCACAAACAAATCGCTGTTGAGGCTCCTGACAGTCATACGACTCCGAAATATAACTCAAAAATTCAAGAATGTCGTGCATCAGCCTACAATGGGAAAATGGTTCCCATGAATCTGGTGGAATACAGTAAAAATGTCAAATATCACTAGTGTTCTTCAAAATGAAATGTTGACATTAGATAAAGTATAGTTATAATATAATGGGATGGCAGTGAGATTTAAAAATCTGGTTTTAATGGAAGTCAGTGAGGCTTTTTTTTTTTTTTTTGGCCACAAACGTGTTCAAAGGGAGTAATTAACACCGTATAAAAATACTAATACATGCAAATCAGTTTTGTTGCTAATCTTTGGGCTCTAAGGCTAAGGCTCCAATCACCACCAATGCCCCATCCCCCTACTGTTTATTACAGTGTATGGAAAATAAGACTTTTGTGTTTTTTGTAATAAATAGTTCATAATTTCAATAATTAAACTGGCATTGAAAGGGTTACAATCCTGAAAATGATTGAATGTTTGGTCCTTTTGAGCAAGTTTGATGTTGT
>JAPQRP010000017.1:8721599-8745141 GCA_037367295.1 Apogon hyalosoma | reverse complement strand
GGGTTTAAACGCTGGCTGCGCCCCCCCCCCTCATAATTAAAAAAAAAAAAAAAAAAAAAAGCAACTTCAAATGACTTAAGCCGCTGGTCGTCAGCGCCAAAGCCACAGTGTTGACAGGTACAGTAGGGTCTTAAGCCTTCAAGATCAACGCTGCTATTCTCCCTGACAAAATCCCCCTGCGGGTCTCCTCCCCGACGGGATGGCAGAGGAATGAAGGAGGGGGAAAAAAAAAAAAAAAAAAAAAAAAAAAGGGGGAGAGAGAGAGGGGTCAGACGAGGAGGTGTCGCAATGTCAGGAGGGAACGACCAAAGTGAAAGAGTGGAGGGGGGAGGGGTTAATTACGGCAGAGGTTTCACGGCCAATCAGGGAGGAGTCCCAGGATGAGGCTGGTAATTATTAACATTATCATTCCGCTTCCATGTCCCTGTCCAATGGATTGGCATGCCTGTTTCATGGCTCTTTCCAAAAAGCAGCGGTGCTATCACGCTCCTCCGTCTCTGCTTCCCTTCCACTGTCAATTTCCCCGACAAATGAATCCTCATCAGACTTTTACCGGGGCTCAATTTGACCCCCCCCCCCCCACACACACACACACACACCGCAGAGCCGGAGCTGGCACTGCCTCCCCCTCAGATCCGAAATGAAGGAAAACAAGGTAACTGATTGTTAGCTAAATGCTCCATACATGTAGAGACTTGACTCCACGTGTTGCTACGGCCCTTTGTTTCTGTTATATTTGCATATTGTTCCCCCACAAAGCTTTTGTGATGCACTTTGTGAAATAAATACATCTCGGTGACAAAAGCAAAAAAAAAAAAAAAAAAAAAAAAAAAAAAAAAGCCATCGATTTATTTCAACTCACAATCGCAGCCACTTAGACAATTACGCAGATGTAGTTTTGTTATTATCTGAATGAATCAAAGCTTTCATATCTGGGAGAAGAAGAAGAAGAAGAAAAAAAAAAAAAACAAGCCAAACAATAAAGAAAAAAAAAAAAAAAAAGCTAAATGTGATGGTGATGGCTGCTCTGCGACAAAACTTGAGATTGTGGCGTTTTATGTGTGTTTTATTCCGGTTTATATGCGGGCGCCGTGACAAGCAGGGTGAGTTCTTTAAGAAGCTAAAGAGACAGAGAGAAAGAGGGAGAAAGAAAGAAAGAAAGAAAGAGGGAAGTAGTGCCTGAGCGGTGGAAGTACTGAAGGCGCAGGAAGAGGTGCGTGGCGTCTTTTTGATATTCAGATTCGCCTGCCTACACACGGCATTATGACACATTTGGATGATCGCATTGTAGGATTAACGGGCCTGCCTTGTCATTTTCAACAACAATGCCACGATTTAGGGATGCTATTTCTCACACGGCGCTCCGCATTAACGCCCGGCCCAAAGATTTACATAAATCTTTGTCTTAAGATGAAAGCGGAGTGGGGCTTGAGACAATGAAGTTAAGCTTTGGAAATAGGAGAGAGGAGAGAGGAAGGAGAGCCGTCACCGGGTGTTGGTGGTGGAGGGATGAAGAGACGGAGGGAGGGAGGGAGGAAAGTTTGAGGATAAATCAACCGGTAGTCATGCTGATTTGAAGAAACACTGCCCCCCCCACTTACCCCAACCACCCCCATCCTCATCCTCTCTTGCATCCTCCTCGTTGGCGTCCATATGGTTGAAATAATTAAAAAAGAGAAGAAAATGCAGAAGGAGGAGGGACATTTGCATCCCTGTATCTGAGAGGAGTTGTGTTGTGTTGTGTTGGGGGGGGGGGTAGACAAACGGAGGTGAAGGTGATGAATGCATCTGTGATTTAGTGTTGCACTGAATGAAAAGCATCTTCGCCTTCGTAGAAACTCTGGTGTTCTTAACCCCCCCCATTTCCTTTTCAGTGTCTTTCTCACTCCCTGTCCTCTAATCTCCTGGCCTGCAGCAGTCATTGGGAAAAGTGCCCTAGATTGTTGCACCTCCCCCTTCGCCTTGATTGGATTCATCCTGGCTGATTGGGAATCTGCTTACATTAAAGCCAGAGAGAAAAAAAGACAGGATCAGATAGATCTGACCACTGAAGGCGATTTTTTTTTTTTTGCTTTGAAATAAAGAGGAGGTTACAGGGGGAAAACTGAGATTATAGGCCAAGCGAGGCAGTGAGAGAGAGGTGAAGCATGAGTGACGGTATCAGTAGCATTATCACTCAGCTCCAGCCTTGTTTCATAGCCTTTATTTCACACACTGGCCATGATTATAGAAATGAAGCCTTCCAGCAAGGAGAAATCAGCATGTCAAACCATGATAGTTCAGGCTCCGCTGTGTGATTTAATGCTCTGTGAATTTACAAATCATATTTATATTTTCATTATGACTAAATATACAGTATGTAATTCACAGCGTAGGCTAATAAAATGCCCTTTCAGCAAAGTAAGACCTGGTCCCAACACTAAAACAATCTGCTTTACATGTGGAGTCTATAATAACAGTAATCAAATGGACATGAAAGTAGGACGGATGCATGTTTGATCCCTAACATGTTCTGTTGCATAACTCCAGTATGAGAAAGGTACTGCACATATATGTTTACTGCATGTATACTGCAAACCAGGGGTGTTAAACATACGGCCTGAGGGCCAAATCTGGCCCACCACATGGTCCAATCTGGCCCATGGGAGGAATTTGTGTAATGCAAAAATTACACGATTGTAATGAAGGCTGACAAAATTATTTTAGTTCAAGAGCAACATACGTCAGTAATTTCCCAGTTTGGGATAAATAAAGAATATATACCTATTGATCTACTGCCCTATTTTGGTCTCAAGTGGGGCAGAGCAGTGAAATACTATCATAATAACCCTTTTCTCTGTTTTTGAAATCATTACTCTTAACTTTAATTTGCGCTTTTGTGAACATCTACATCAGTGGTTCTCAGTCTTTTTCTGTCAGGCCTCCCTTTGGAGCACAAAAAATCCCCAGCCCCCCACCCAACCCCAACAACATTGTAACAGTGGTGCAATTATGATAATTATTACATCAATATTGTAACAATACTTTTTGCTTTTCCTTGAATAATTTGTTGTGCAAATTAAAAATAACTTATATTTCTCCTTGAATAAAACAAATAAACTCAACAAGACTGCTCCCTGAGACAATATTTTTCCAAATAAAATTTGGAAATGCACAATTATCTTCCAACTATGACAATAAAGTTACTTTTTTCTAGAACAACAAACAAATTTTGGTAACAAAGATGAACATTTGAACAATTTCAGTGGCTGCACTGAGCCCGTTTCCATTGCACATCTCAGAACATTAATGTACAAACTGTGCAAAAACAGAAACGTTGCATATTTTTCTTTTCCAGTCCAATCCTTGTCCATTCTCCAAACCTAAACTCTTTGTCTAGTCTAGTGACAGATCACCATGGTAGTAGATTTGTTGTATGTCCCTAAAATGAGTCCAGGGTGCTCTGATGCTAAAGCATTAGTTTCACCTGCTACATGTTCTAACCTGAAGAAGAAAAAATAGACACCCAGGAGAGATCCCATAACCCCCTCGGCAAGCCTTCAAGAGATTTGCAACAATTTGTTCCATCTGCACTTATTCTGTGTATGGAGAATGTCCATTATTAATGACATGTTTAAATGCATGTTGGCAGAAATTTTAGGGGGTTCATGACATGATACAGTGAGATCATTCCAGAAAAGTGAAATCTCCAAAGGTGATTAAATGTGGACATTTCTCTACTGATGTGGTGTAGTGGGTATGCGCTCAATTTTTGCCAATTTTTAAATTATTTTTTTAAAAAGTAGATAAGAAAAAATGCCCCGTTTTAGAAACAATGAAATGTAAGACTATATTATTTAGTTATTCCCCAAAAATCCATCAGTTGTATTTTCTCACTATTATAAAATTATCATGACTTGATCAGGAGCCGTTTGTAGGTTTTACTGGTCACAAAAGCAGCTGCATGAATGTAAATGTATTCAACATGAGGCAAACACAGGATAACATTAGCCTTTCGTAACGTTCGCCTACTCACAGTTTAACTAATGGCAACAACATCTCTTCTCCTCTAAATGTGCCGTCATCAGCAGTAGTTTAAAACAGTGACTCGTGGAAACCACCTTAAAACTTACCTGAGAATTATGTATTCCATAAAAGTAGGTTTTCTCGATATGTGTCACTAACTGAAAAACATTTATTCTGCCTTTCTCGTTCACATTTCCAGTAATTGCGCATCTGTCAATGAGACGTGCAGTGACCTGTCAATCAACTGGGGTGGCACTGGCACCTGAGGGGTCCAATCAGGTTCCAGAGGTGGCCAGCGGTAGCTAGCAATATTTTCCTTGGCATGACCCGCCCTACTCTGCCTCTGATTGGCTTATCAGTCCTCATGCCTAAAATTAACCAATCTAATCAGTAAAGGCAGTGAGCACCAGCCAATTAGAGGCAGAGTAGGGCGGGTCATGGCTTCACCATCCTGGGGGGAAAAAAGGGCAATTTGGCTGCAGATACAACTGAATGGTGCACATCAGGGGGATTTAGAAGTGGGTATACTCAGTGCTGACTGAAAAATAAGTATGTATATGCTGTATCCCAGCGTATACCCTGGACTACACCGCTGACTCTGTCTTCTGTGGGTGGTGGTCTATTAGCAGTAAGTCTTGCCTCCATATCCCTGGGTTGGTGTCTGCTAATTTCACCAAAACACAGCCTTATCCAGTGTGAATACCATGTAACGGTGGCGCAAGGGGTTAATTTCTAAATAACTGCAGGTCCAAACGTTCATACTCTCCTGTGTGGGCAAAGTGGCTTTAGGCTGAATCAGCTCCAACTACTGTAGAGCTGCTTCAGTTGGTGGAGTTTATGTACAATCTTTTCAAACTTCTACTTTAAATAATGAATGTCACAGTGAAGAGTTCTTTTCCCCGTCGTGTCCGTCAACATATCTGTGTTGGAACTAGGTTTTTCTGTTCAACAGCTTGTGTAAAGGCTAATCTGACAACAATCAGGCAGGCTGCAGTGGTGTAAAAGTACACACACATTCTCCTTTCACACGGGCGTCCTCTCCTTAGACGACTGCTACTGTTGCTTTTTTGGCAAACAAATGCAACACAAATGAAAGCCTTCTGGGGGAGATTGTCTGGAAGTGTGTGCTGTTATCTCCTTATTAAAGATTATTGCGTTTCGCCCCCAACTATGACAGTCGGCCTTAGCTCCACGGTTTGGAGAGTGTTTTTTTTTTTTTTTTTTTTAATACAACTAGATACATACATTTTGGGCACAGCTTGAATTTTTACAGTAGAACTAATGTTAAATTCAATGTCACGTCTGTTTTCACCATAATTCTCATGTTTGAAACCCTTTAAAGTAAAAGTCTTGGCCATCTTTCTTTTATAGATATACTATTAATGTGAAAATCAAACTTGGTTGGCGGGAGCATAGAGGGAATACAATTTACAATAAGTTAATAAGTATAAAACCATGATATATGTGACACATTCTATATGAATTATATTAGAAAATGTCCTATAGTTGTTGGTTTGTCATATTTCGTTTCTGTACAGATGACATCGGTGAATGGGAAATGGACATTGTACTGAATTTACAACAGATTTTCATAACAAAATTGCACGTATTTTTGTATTTATTGCCTGCACACCTGCACATTTGTGTACACACGTATGATGAAATCTCAGTTAAGATTTTCTTGTGACATTATTTCTGCCTAAGTTAACACCAAGGGGCCTGGAGCTCTAAAGTGAAGCCACCGTCAAAGTTCCGTATCAGTGCAATACTGACAACGGCCACTAGAGGCCTGGCTCCCATAGACTCACACTGAATTCATACCCCAAAATACAAAGTCAATACATATTTCCCCCCCCCCCAGGAGTCATTCTGGTGTCATTCATTCAATTTGGATCCTCTAGTACGTTTTCTAATGGTCGATCTTTAAATTATTGCTCCATTAAGACCATTTTAGGCAGAACAGAGGGTTTTGAAGTCTGTCTGTTGGACTTTTGAGTGGCAGGTGTGATTGACAGTTTACACATCCACTGAGTTTTTCTTAGCTTTTTTATTGAATAAAACATGTTTTCCCTGATAGACGGCTCCACTGTAATTGTGCTTAATAAGTTACAACTAACAAGCCTTTTCAAAAACTTACACAACTGATTAAATGTACCATTTTACTGTATCAGTAAGCTGCCATTTAGAAGTAGTTCCCCCAGCTCTGCCCTTTTATCCATATATGGTCAATTATGGCCCCAAATACAAATATAGTGGGAACCAAAGCACAAACTACAGACTTCAGCAGGAGATGAATAACACTGAAATGTAGATAAAACCTTAGCGGTTTTCAGTGAAGCATTGATGATTTTCTCAGGACAAATCAGTGTGAAAAAAATACCAGGATTGAAAATACAAACCTTCTTCCTGCAGTCAGTGTCTTCGTTTAAATTGAAGTTTTTTGTCCAAGTTTGTGAACAAGACTTTCACAGCTTTAGTTTTTTAAAGAAGCTGTCCACTGCAAAAGACATCCATTAACCCATAAAGACCCAAACAACAACTGACGACCAAAATACTCTATTGATCTAAAATGTTTAATAACTTCTGAATCCCTAAAGCTATGAATATATGTAAATAATTGGTGTAAAATGCAGTTTGTCATCTTTTCATGGTCATCAGACATGACCCATTTGGACGTTCAGAGGCTCCGTAGTCGCCATGGAAACACTATCATCTTCTATAACACTGATTCACCAGTAAAACCCATGGAGTTGAATCAGTGCTAATGGATGGAGACATTTGTTTTTTATGTTAATTTAATGATAGATTGTAGTGAAAAAGTCACATTTTCTTCAGTTTTCTCTGTTTCTGATATAATAACCTTCAGCTTTAATCTGAGCTCTAATGAACATCTACATGATCAGTGAATTCAAAATTGGGAAAAGAAAAAGCAAAATACAGAGGATACTATTAGAATAAATGGTGATAAATCACTTTAAAAAGGTGAAATTTAGAGTAAAATTAATTTGAGAACTGTCACAAAACTAACACTGGGTCTTTATAGGTTAATAAAGATATGTTTTTATTATTTTTTTTAAATCAGAAAAAAATGTGTTGGAATTTTTTTTTTTTTACTGCAAAACAGCACCTAAAAAAAAAAAAAAAAAAAAAAAAAGTCGCTAGGGAAGTCTAAAAAGTTGCAAAATCTAGCAACTAAAGTGTTAAGTTGGCATCAACAAAGTATTCGTCTTGATTAGAGAACTACTAGAAACAAGAAAAGCACCTTTTTACTTCACAGAAACTGTAAGAAAGTAGAAAATAATTGAATGAAATATGTGTCTGCTTCTCCTTTAGAGGTTACAACCAAAGAAAGTCAATCAAATAACAGCCGAGGCATCAAACCTCATCAGCTGTTGGGTCGCAGGTTGGTTCAGGTGACGCTTACCCTAATCTGAGCCGTCGAGTCCGCCGTGTTTTGGGAATACGCCTTTCTGGAAACGCTCTAGGATGCTTGGAGTAATGCTGAGTTCCATTTGTCCTGAGGCTACAGAGATGGGAAAGTACAAACAAAGAGAGGGATGTCATTCAGTACTCCAAGGAGCGGTAAGAGGGAAATTAAACTCCCAGCGTGTAGGGAAGAGCTGCTGAAGCTTACTGTAACAGACTCATGGAACAGTTCTTCAAACCAGTGAGGAAAGTCATGGCTTTGACTCCCTCACTTAACATATTTTTAAGTGGTAAAGAGCCAGGGGAGAGACTCGCAAACCGACCCCTCTCATAGGTAGATGGTGTTCCTTAGGCCAAATTTACCACAAAAAAAAAAAAAAAAGGGCCGTTCCTGCTAATTAAGCTGTGAATTGTGTCGCATTTATACCCTCAATCTGCTCCACTTTAATGACCCATTCACAAAACACTTAATCTAATGGCATCATGGTGCAAAATTCTGCTCCTGAGTGGTATTTGCCCCAGTTTTGCATCAGAATTTCTGGTATTTCAGGCTCATACCCACATTGATACACGCAGATTGGTTTATAATGAAAGGCCTAAAAGCTCTGCATTGGAAGTCATAAATAGCAGAGATGCATGCACAATATCACAAACTATCTGTCTTGTATTTTACTTCCCTGGTATTGAGTCTATTACACTATCTACTCAAATGTTTATCTATCTCTATGTAGTCCATTGACGTGACTCGGGCTGGTCTGACATATGTTTGATTAAGGTCTACGTATTGTTGTTAACATTTCACTGAATGTATCTGGAAGTTGCAGAAACATTAGTAGTGATGTTGTGTTCGGTGCTCACAGCCGGAAGTAGCGTCACACGACAGTCGAACTCTACATCAGTCAAGAATGTGTCAGTAATTATGTTGTGTTGGGTGTTTTGTTGTAGGGTTTCAATGTGTCGTATAACATCACAAATCAAAAACACAACTCGTGGAGGAGGGTAACGCATGCATCTCCATCCCCGACAGGAGGTGGCAGCAGTGGTAATTACACTAGATTTTTTTTTAGGATGTGACAGAGTTTATGTCAGGGCCTGTTACTGTTACACTCAGGTTCCAAATGTTTGTAATAAAACAGATTCATCTCCATCAGTGCTGTTAAAAACATTTAAGGTGTATTCACACCTGGAAAGTCCTTTGATCCGCTTATTTGGTTCGGATCGAATTCTCATTGCACTTTTTATGCTAGTGGACCAAAACTTGTAAACAGAAGCGTGCATGTGATGAACTGCACTGGCATTGGACAGAAAAGTTGGGGGCGGGGTGAATCAGAGAGGGCGGGTGTTGATGAAAACAAACATGGAGGTCCTACGCGCAGTTATCGTTTTTGGAACATGTATTCTATTTTTACAGACACAAATTTATGAAAAAACAGTGTTAACTGTCAAGAACAGCTCATTTGGAGCCAGTTTGTCAATGTTTCACGTGTCATTTTGCATCGGCGAAGGCGTGCTGCTCAATGGTTTCTTGTAAACAGACCACTACGGTGGCTCATCAAGGACAAAAACACATGGTTCCTTGATTTGTTTTGGCTCAAGGTTGGTTATATTCACACCAGAAGTGACCCGACCCAGAGTCTGTTTGGAAACGGACCGAGGCCGCCTTCGCTTCTTTGGTTCGAATCAGAGTTCACACATTTGTATTCACACCTAAATAAAAGTTCAGACTTTCCAGAGAAACAAACTCTGGTCCAAATGGACTAAACAAAGTAGGTCCGAATACACCCTTAGATTTTTAAATAGCTGAAAGGTCAAGATAAGCCCAAATATCTTACCGAAGATCTCATCTTTAATGTCACCGAGTATTGATTTGGCATCATTTAAGCCTCACATACCTGGAGATTTGAAGAAATAGAGAGATACTGCACGAGTGAGCCTTCTGCAGACATTAACTCCACCTACATCTTTTATTATTATTTATATTATTTGTAATGAAAGGAAGCAAATCTTATTTGTACGTATGTGAATCGCATACACACTTTGCTTCACAGCACACTGTCGTCGGTCTTTTGTGTTGTACATTTTATCTTATTTCCTCTAGTTTGACTTTGGTGGCCTTTCTCCACACCACTCCACTGCGGTGACCTAAAATAATTACCCACTGTCACTGACATACTACCAAACCAGTTTACATCGTGGAATGTGACATTAGAGATCTGAGCTTTTTTTGGTGGTGTGGCTGTCACAGCTCTACTGGTCATCAGCTTGCCTCCTGGTAGGCTGTTTGTGTGGATTGTACCAACAGCGTAAATCCCTTGCTTGGCCAGCTGCAGCTGTAATGGCATGCTACAAAACCAGTTGTCAAAGTAGAGCTTGTAGTTTTTATTTTTAGGTACTTGCAGTGCCAATCGAAGAATGACATTGCCACCAGCACCAATCTAAGGCAGCTCTGGGGGATGCACAGCTCTCCATGTGTATATCTTAAAATTGTGAAGCATGCCATCAGAGCTTGCCAGAAATATCAGGGTTTTTTTCTTTTTTTTTTTTTCGACACAAGATCGAAGGATGATGAAATGACAGCTGCTTTTGCTGTCACGAAACAAATCGGCAGCCTTGTTTAGACCTCGTGAAACTTGTACAGAGGGAGTCCGATCTGACCTGCAAGCTCACGCCGATGGAAGTTACGCGAGTACGGACAAGATAGAAGGGCATGGGGATGAGCAGGCCAGTGAAAAAGTAGGGAGATGTGTGAAGAATGTCCTGTCTGCAGCAGATACCCTTCACCCCTCCTTCCATTGCTTTCCCTCCCATAACACGTTTCACTACCTTGCACTTTAATTTTTTTTCCCCTTTCCCATCCTCAACGCCCCTTAAACCACCTACCCCTCCCAGCCGACCCTTTCCTCTCACTCCCCATCCCCTCATTTCTCATCACGACCCATCCTTCTTCATTCCGTACCCCCCACCACCACCCTTTGCCATCCCTCCCTATTCCACATATCAGTCATACTGCAAACAGTATTATTAGAAAGTTATCCCAAATCAGAAATAGTGCAGTGTGAGCCAAAAAGGGGAGAAACTCCAATTACCTACCCCGCCCTTACTAGTTTTACTTTAGCATGCATAAGATAAGAGGAACCTGAAGCACATTAAGATTTAAAGTGCAGGCAGTAAAAACACATAGAGACAAACAAAATGAAGGCCTCTCTTAAGCAGATACAAGCCTGGAGCTGCGACCTAGTAAATGGATTTCCAACAACTGAATTCATTCCAGCAGCTGTTTAGCGACAACTCAATCATCCATCTTTCTACTGCTGCACAAAGATCTGTTCAAATGAGTTGATAGGATAAACTGAAGTCTATTTTAATACTTTACAGACTCTTCTTTGTATCTGCAGCAATGCATCATATTCTATACAATCCTCATTTGTTTGTCTTTGAGAAGCATGTAGCTCTAAAAAGTCAACTTTTGATTGAGCTCATATCAATTTTCAAAGGGGAAAAATAGTCAGTTTATGCTGTTGCATTAGAGCAGAAGAGCCAAACAGCTGAACATAGATTGCAACATTGCCATCTAGTGGTTGGGGGTATAAATAAAACAAATTGAACAGCAGTGTATCATCTGAACTAATAGTAATAGTAATAATACTAATACTAATAAAGTGATACAATGCTTTTTATTAAATAAAAATCACATTTGAAAGCTTAAATATGAATGTTTATGGTCAATAGTTCTACAGTCCCTGTCAAAAGTCCTGTCATTTATCCAATTTGTAGGAACAACAAACAATAATTTGACTTGTAGTTGATCAGTTGGAATCAGAAATGATTTATATGAAACTCAAACCCCTCTAGAGTATGTATATTATGCCAGAATAAAGTTTTGTCGCATTCATTGAGTTTTATCATTTAATTAAAACAGAAAGGTCAGATTTTGCTTGGACAAAAGTCTTGTCACATACAAAAATAATGTAGAAATTATACATATGCTTTACTTTGAATACACAAACATGCTACAATAACATCAGAACATTTAGTCACGGAAAAAATAATTACTATGGTGTATGACTCCCATGAGCTTGGAGGACTGAATCCATATGTCTGAGCAATGACTCAAATATCTTTTTGATGAAATCATCTGGAATGACAAAGAAAGCAATCATCTTCCATGCCTCCTCCTTCATTTGACCCCAGAAATGTTCAATACTGTTCACATCTAGTGACTGGGCAGGCCAATCCTGGAGCACCTTGACCTTCTTTGCTTTCACGAACTTCGATGTAGAGGCTGAAGTATGGAAGGAGCACCATCCTGCTGCAGAATTTTCCCTCTTTTGTGGTTTGGAATGTCACGGGCGGCAAAAGTTTCTTGATACTTCAGGCTGTTGATGTTGTCACACACTCTGGCAGACCTCACACGCCTCCGTTCTGGATGTAGCCTCAAACCATGATTTTTCTGCCACCAAATGTGAATGTTTTCTGGGTGAATCTTGGGTCTATGCGGGCTCCAATAGGTCGTCTGCAGTATTTGCAGTGACTGGGATGCAGTTCAATGGATGATTCAACCTTCTTTCCACTGTCTATCATTTCTGCAAACTGTCCTTATCCAACAAGACTGTCAGTGACTGTACACTGAAAAGCCTGATAGACAAATGAAGAAAAAAGGACCACTTCAGTCGTCCCTGATATTTAGTTTTGTATATGCTTTGCTCAAATAACATTTAATAACTTAGGTTGAAATTCATTGTCATGAATGGAAAATAGATGTAGTGAGTCATCTAAAAGCAATCATCCAGTTCAGTGATCAGTCTGACATTTACAAAGGTGTTGTACAGTCTGAAGGCCTATTTGAGGAATTTCAAGGGAAATAAAAAGGCTATAAAAAGTTTTATAACAACTACCTAAAATGTTCTATACTTTTGAAAATTTATTTTTGTATCAAAAGTCAACGTTGCGGGCAAAAAGTGCCCGATGTATCGAATATGGTACAAAAAATATATCATAAACAAAATGATATGGCAACATTTTTTGTTTGGATTATGTTTGTAGAGGCAGATCTTAGTGCTCCTTTTGTTTCTTAATTACCTCTTCTAAAATAAACAGAAGTCAAACAATGCTTTTACGCGCTGGACAACATCGTTGCCACACAGCGGTAAAAACGACTATGTCGCTCCGACGTCCATCTTCTTTATTACCCAAAGTCAAAGAGAACGACAGAACAGGTATTCTTCAAATAACTCATGCTCACATAGCAGGACTGTGCCCCCTTGAGTCCAAACATATATAAGTCCTTATAGTTCCCTAAACCACCGTAAAATGTATTTGCTCCTTTTAAGCAAACATACAAACATGAAATAATAAATAAAATAAAACACAATCATGAAATTATTGTAAGCTTAATAAAATGGCACTTACATTGTTAAAAGGGCTAATAAACATTTCAATTCCAAAACATTTGAATTTTGTGGCTAGTTTTTAATGGGTCACATTTTATAAGGTTAAACAAAGAGTAGGATTTGTGCTAGTTGGCTAAGCTAACATTCATTCATTATGATTCAGACAGAGAACAAAATAAAAATCATCAGCGATCTGCGCTTCATTAGAAAAAAAGGACCACTTCTTTCATCCCTGATACTTAATTTTCTATGCACTTTGCTCAAATAACATTCAGTAACTTAGGTTGAAATTCATTGTCATAAATAGAAAATAGATGTAGTGAGTCAACTAAAAGCAATCATCCAGTTCAGTGATCAGTCTGACATTTACAAAGGTGCTGTACAGTCTGAAGGCCTATTTATGCTCAGTGTTAAATAGGCATATGTGGAAGGAGCATTCATCTATATTATAAAAGCCAAGTAGCGTCTGTGTTTGTGTATGTGTGTCTGGGGACTCACACAAAATCCAGAGAGAGCTGACTGCTGCAGTTTGATATATTTATGTATTTTTGGCCAAGGAACAGACTAGCAAAAACGGCAAGTTGATAGGACAAATATTTCGGGAGATATCAGTAATTCTGGAATCCAACAGCCTTACAATCACGCTGCTGTGGCCAGAACGCTTTGGCAGTGGCTGCTGGACAAATGCGGTACAGCGTGCACAAATTCACAACAGCATAAAAACGACCGCATCTAGAACCCGTAGATCCCCATGGGTCAACGCACTAGTTGCGTGCATATTTCTGTTTGCCCCTTGGGAGCTTGTGGTTGCGAAGTCAAACAGAAGAAATAGAGCAGTACCACTGGAAATCACATGGGAAGTATTGTGTTATGCATCATTTGAAGAGAATAATTTCCAGAAGTTTTCCAAAAGCAACTGCGTGAGTTGGTGACAAACTACAGAGAAACATATTTATGTCAGCCAACGTTCTCAATATCAACATTAGTAATACCTCATCTGTCATCGTCATGTTTGTAATTATTGACTTTCTTCTTCTTCTCTCAAAAAACTCTACTCTTTTTCTTGGTATTTGGCCAATATGTCAATCTAGAGCAGCGCCCTCTGGTGGACTGATGGATGCATTGAAGTACAAAGGCTGTGCTGTTGACACCATCTGAAATAGATGGACCTATTTATATACATAAAGTGAGCATAAATGGGCCTGACTGGTTTATTCAGATTCGGATTCTTTTTGTCATTTAAATACTTCCATTAGAGATGTAATGTAACGATGCAATGATGATGCATTAATCTAAACAAAACACAGATAAAACACTTAGAACAAAATGGTCAGTATGAAAATATATAAATAAGCAATGCACATAATAAAATACACTAGCTTGATCTCAAGAAGTATTAGACTGAATATGGCCCAATCCCAATTCACCCCTTAGCCCTACCCTTTGAAACGGAGCTGCAAGGGGTAGGGTTTGAAACATTCCCCTGTGAAATGGAACAAGCCTTCGCGACCTGTTACGTCATCATTTGTCTGTGTGACCTGCCGCTTTACAAAAAACAGATGCAGAAATTGACAGTAAATATAGCAGAAGGTTAATCCACAGTCCAGGGCTTTGTGCATATTTTTGCGGCTATTAACTGCAAACCGCAAACATGCATGAAAGAGAAGATGCTTTCATCACCTGCGCATACTGATGCATCAGTTTGAGGTCCGTAAAATATATTGTTAAAAAGTTTTGTAATTAGCTGAACACTAACAACACAACATGCGAGTAACTTACTGCATTACTAATGTTTGATCAGTCCATAATGGCAAATAAGTAAGTGTTTATGTGTTAGATTTGCATGTTTTGTGTCATTTTTGATAGAATATTGTAGCTTGTGTCGCTATCCGTTACGTGTTTGTTTTGACCGGCAGATTTCCCGCACTTCTGCCAAATACAAATCCTTCCAACTGATGTGAACTTATTTCTTTTTCTAGACTATTACAACGTACCGCAGAACGAATATCAACGTGCATATCTTGTGGCTATGGTTCAACGTCGAGGCTGAGCTGAAGCAGGACTTCTGCCTCAGGAGAAATGCCACACATGGTCTGCAGAGGCTTCTTCAGAGGGAACAGGACCATGACTGGGGTTATCGACAAGAAGTGCTGATCCACATGTATTGGTTGGCTCATGGATTGTTTTATCGGGTTGTATCCAGTGTCTTCGGTGTACCAAAATCAACAGTGCACCGAATCGTCCACAAAGTTGCACAAGACATATGGAGAAACCTGAAGCATGCCATCTACTTCCCAAGGCCAGGAGATCTTCATGCAGTTGGGTAAGGGTTTGCCCAGCTTTCCAGAAGCCCTGCCTTCAGTAATGTTGTGGGTGCAATAGATGGCTGCCATATCAGGATCAAACCCGCTCTTCACCACCGAATAGACGATCTGAACAACAAGGGATTTTTTTTCAATGAACATGCAGGCAATTTCTGATTCTACAGGAAATTTTATCGACATCTTTGTAGGATATCCTGGCTCTGTTCACAGCACAAGGATAATGAAAAATAGCAGCTTTTATACAGGAAGATGGTACCCTCCCCCAGGCTACATCCTTCTGGGTGATGGTGGCTATCCTTGTCTGGAGCAACCAATCTGCCTGATCACACCCTACAAGGAGGCTGTAAATGGACAGATGCAGGGACATTTCAATTTTCATCATGCCAAGAGGCGCAGCATCATAGAAAGAGCTTTTGGGATGATGAAAACCAGATGGAGATCTACACTTTTCAAAGCTTTGGAAGTGAGACCCACATTTGCACCTCTGGATATTCTATTTTGTACTTTTTTACACAGCGTGTGTTTGAACAATGGGGACATGTTGGAGCCAGATGCAGATGTTTTAGCGGACATCCTTGTTCCGCAGCCTATGCGTGAGCCCGTAGCACAGCATGAACAGTTCGGAGGTGCTTCAAGGGATCAACTGGCTACCTTGGTCTCTGGCCTTGAGCAAGGCCCGTAGTAATGATTCATTTATGGATCAAACTCTGTGCAGTATTTTTGCTTTAATGTTTGTCACATTAATTTTTTTTTATATGCACACGGATGCTGCATACAGATAAATAAATGTATGTGTATATATATTTTATTACCTCATGTAAAGCATGCTGGGTTTTTTTTCTTTTTTTCTAATAAACCCTTTGTAATAAAATCTTTCTCTGATATTTCACTATTTAGTTAGTTAATCATGCTCACAGTCTATTAGAAATTAATATTGAATTGTATGCCATTAACAAGCAAAAATATCACACCAGCAGTACAAAAAACATTATACAACTACGCAGTATAAATGGTATAAAACCACTCAGTATAAGACAGATGCATATGTATACTTTATTAATCCCAAAGTGGAAAATTGTAGTGCAACAGCAGCATGACAGACAGCAAGAACAAAATATAACTAACAGAATACAAGATCAAACACAATATACATAATAAATCAGATGTACAAAAAAAAATTTAAATAGTAGATAAAACGGTAAAGTGCAAAGTACAATGAAAATGAAAACAGTGCAGTATAAACAGTATAAAACCAAAACCGTATAAAAACACTCAATAAAAAACAGCGTAAAACTACTTTGTGCATAAAAGTACTTTGTAAAAAACTTCAAAATCTAAACAAAAAACGCACAAACAAACCTGAGATTAACAACGAACTTTACAGAAACACGCTATCAAGCACTTTTACATTTTGTCCACCGTACGTTCAAACAGGGTCAAGAAGCGCTCCGTCTTCTCCTCACTCTCCTTGTGACGCTGCTGCTCTTTTTCACTCTCCTCCCTGAAGAAGTCCACAATGTGCTTGGTTTTCCGTTTCTTCTTTTGGGGCGAAGGTGTTGGAAGGGTTGGGGTGTTCCTCGCAGAGGCTGAGGTAGATGGATGAGATGTTGTGGTGGAGGTGGAGGTGGAGGTGCTGGGCTCTGCACCGTCAATAGCTGTTAGCACAACTGTGTCCTGAAAGACAACATAACAAATAAGGAATAAAACATAAGAAACTGGGTTGTTAAATACAGCATCAAATACAATAACGATGCATGCTTTATCATAAAAAGATTAATAATCAAAAGCTCATATAATTTTCTTTAACATTTGCAATTTTATTAGTTGGTACATTTGACTGTAGTTAATTTTCAAACCTTACTGTGGGTTCAGCATCAGACACAAAGGATGAGACCACCACAGGAGGGTCGACTGCAGGCCTGGCACCCAGCACCTCGTGCATATCCTCAAAAAACTGCTGTTACCGCACCACCATCTGTGCCAGAGCCTGTTTTGGGTGTTTTCAGGTCCTGGAATAATCGCACACACAGTCATAATCACATATTTATGACTTCATAAACCATAAAGCACGGCAAGTTAAAATAAGGCCCCGAGCCCCTAATAAAAAAAACAAAAAAAAAGACTTTCATGAGATGGAAACATGCTACGATTACATGGTCACATAACTGTTATGTATGTTGTTAAGTTCAAAGCTAATTCATTTAAATACCTTGTACTTTTTTTTTTTTCCAATTCTTCCACTTTTTTGATGCTTGCTGGGGGGGGTTACTTTCCCTTCCAGTCCTAAGTCTTTTATAAGTGTCCTGTTCCAAAACAAAATGATGAGGATTAATATTACAATAATGAATTAAAAAAAGAACGACACAGATGTTTGTATGCGGTCAAGCAAATTTAAAACCAATTAGTCACTCCCAAACTGATTTGGCTGCACTTTTGGATTTCAGGAATCTGTTGATTTTTGGCTCTGAATCTTATGAGCAGCCTTGTTTGCTTTGGTGTCCCTGCATTAACAACACACAACAATGTTTCACATTTCGCAACAATTTCTCCTCTAATAGGAGAAACCCCAAGGTCATTTTTGACACCTTGAACAACATCACTAATGCTCGACCACCTGCTGCACCTGTTTTCTCAGACAAGGATTGCAGTCAGTTTTTGATGTTTTTTGTGGACAGGGTGGCCAGTGAAAGGACAGGCATAACCCCCACCCTTTCATCACCCTCCCTCCGGTCATTCTAAAACGGCAACCGATCCTTGAGTGTTTCTTGCCCATCTCCTTTAGAGCTTGTGAATAGCGTGAAGATCTCCTCCAGCCCATTAGACATCCTGCCCACAACCTTGTTGAAAAAAGTCCTCAGCTCCATTGGTCCGTTTTTACTCTCCATTATAAACTGTTCATTGGTCTCTGGTTGTGTCCCTAGTTATTTGAAGCAGGCTGTTGTGCAGCCTCTTCTTAAAAAGCCTAATCTGGATCCCTCTGCTTTTAATAATTATCGCCCTATTTCTGAGCTGCCGTTCGTATCCAAGATTTTAGAAAAAGTTGTTGCTAAGCAGCTAGTCACCGCTCTGAATAGGCACACCGTTTTTGATCAATTTCAGTCCAGTTACCGTCAGTGGCACTCTACTGAAACTGCTCTTCTTAGAGTCTCCAACGACATTTTGATGGCCTCTGATGCTGGTAAATGCACCATCCTCGTGCTATTTGACCTTAATGCAGCTTTTGATACTGTGGATCACAGGATTTTGTTAGATAGACTGAGGGACTGGGTAGGGATCTCTGGGAGCGCCCTTGAATGCTTTACCTCTTATTTGTCTGGCAGAAGTTTTTCTGTTGCTGCTGGCACTCACATGTCCGTGTCTGTCACTCTCTTGTGTGGGGTGCCCCAGGGCTCAGTTTTGAGGCAGATTTTATTTTCCTTTTACATGCTCCCTTTGGGTTCGATCATTAGCCAGTTTAAGAGTGTCACCTATCATATGTATGCTGATGATATTCAATTATATTTTTCTTTCACTTTTAAATGATGCGAAGACTGAGGTTCTTATAGTTGCTCCTGATTCCAGTGTGTCTAAGGTTACTAGCAGCATTGGATCTCTTGGTTCTAATGTGCTGTCCAAAATTAGGAATTTAGACATCATTTTCAACCAAGCTATGCTGCTTGACGAGCATCGAAAAAAACCAGATTTGATCGTGTTATTTCCATTTGAGGAACATCGCTAAACTCCGTTCCATAGTCTCTCACTCTGGGCTGGAAATGATTATCCATGCTTTTATTTCCTCACACCTAGACTACTGCAACTCCCTTTTTAACTGCCTCAGCAAGTCACCTATGGACCAACTCCAGTTAGTGCAGAACGCTGCAGCCAGGCTGATCACAAACTCCAGCAAATTCTGCCGCATCAGCCCGGGCTTAGCATATCTGCACTAGCTGTCCGTCAGTTTCAGGGTGCAGTTCAAGGTGCTGGTCATCACCTACAGGGCTCTTCACGGTCAGGCATCACTGGAACTCACTGAATTGTTGCACCAACATGCTCCTACGCGACCACTGAGGTCAGCTGATCAGGGTCTGCTGCTCGTCCCCCGTACCAGGCTCCAAACCAAAGGGGACAGGGCCTTTTTAGCAGCGGCTCCCAGATGGTGGAACGCCCTTCCACCGGAGCTACGAGCAGCAGCCTCAGTGGACATTTTTAAGAGACATCTTAAGACGTACCTTTATTCTATTGCTTTTATTGGTATTCCCTGATTTTATTGGGTATTTTAGAATTTCATATTTTTATGTTTTTGTACGTTGTCCTCTTTTGTGTGCCTTATGTCTTTTAATCTGGAAAACATTTTGTATTTTTTGTGTGTTTGCAGCTGTCTTATCCTTTTAATCTTTAAAGCACTTTGTGAGGTTTCTCTGTGATAAGTGCTATATAAATAAATTTCACTTACTTACAACAAAGTCAGAAACTTCAAAGAAACCCTATTGTTTGCAACTGATATAAACTGTAGTGTGATATCGTAACAGTCGTGGCGAGTATAACAGGATACGTGAGTCATGCAGACAATGATATTTTAATGCCTATGGGGGAAATACAACATGTATACACGATAAATATGTTACGCTACTGTGAACAGCCTGCACTACTATCACATTTTTAGCAAAGTTTGTCAAAAACAAGCGGTCTGTAACACATCAAACAGTTAAATGGACTATCAAATGTTATTTCCGATGAAAATACTCACATTTGTGGGTTTGTTTCATCACACTGCTGCACTTTTTTGTTGTGTTTACCTCCATCTTGCCGATGATTCGAACAGAATTACGGGAAATTTCTTCTACCCCTCCGTTCGTAGTGTGGTCCGGAAAAATCTCTGTTTCGAGGGTTACACAGCCCTCTGCCTTACCCCTTCCCTTCCATCTAATGGAGCATTGGGACAACCCTACCCCTTTCACGTGAATGCGCAAAACCGAGGGGTAAGGGGTGAATTGGGATTCAGCTGTAGAGTCAATATTGCTCAGTGTGATTGAGATCTTCTCACCGAGCCCGTTTACATGCACACCAATACTCCAATCATTATCCGATTTCTGGAGTTACCAGATTGTTCAAGTGATCATGTAAACAGCGTAATCTGATAGGCTTTGTCCGATAACGGCAGTTGTCTGATTATGAGAAATCGGATTAACACACCTAGATTTCTCCCCAATACTCTTATGTCGTCACAGACGTATACAGGTTAATCTGATTTATTTTGGGTTTTTTGTTTTTTTTTGTTTTTTTTTTTACATCTAGTCTTTTAAATCTTACACAGTGACAACATGAGCCTAAGGAAAAATGTAAAGAAACGATTATATGAAACGAAGGATAGCATCAACATGGAGCCTATTTTGTTGTCTTATTAGCTCCAACAGTAGGACAGTTAACGTTGACACCGTAGGCACAGACAGGGTTTTTTCGATTTTCGCATTTCTGAAGTGCACGTAAACACGTCGCATCTGATTACAGCAATAATTGCATTGCTCCCAGTCATCAGATTTTTATGGTCATTTAAATGGACTCCGTGTGTGGTTAATGTGTTTTACTGTAATGCTAAATTGTATCATGAGGCGGTGTCGCTCTTTGTGTTGTCATAATAGAGAGTTCAGAGTTCATTCTCTCCTAAAGCTCAGTGCTGTGCTGTTTGTCTCCACGAGCACTCGTTCTGTTGGAGCAAGTGAGTGTGGGTTCTGCTTCTATATTCTACTGGTCATGTATGATATGCACGTATAGAGCTGTGGAGGCAACACATGGTATGGTCAAAGTTAGGTTGTCGACTATGAGCGAAGTTACCCAGAGCTCTAAGGTACCTACTACTGACGTCCACCTACAGCTGCACGTGGAGGATCTTGTGTAACGTTCGGTTCTGAACTGAACTGTGGTGTGAATTGTTCACTGCAGCTGGTCGGTTAGAAGAGGACGCAGAGGGCGTCCTCCATCTTTATCAACAGTCCATCAAACTGCATGTTCAAGAGAGGTTACAAAACACGACAGTACAATATATCTCGGTTTTCCTTAAAGTATCAACCACAACTGTGCCAGCTCTCTGCGTTACTTCCACAATCCTCTCGTTCTGACTTTTCAGTTTGCCTTTTTGTTGTATCTCTGCGAGTCCATCATCTGTGATCTGTGTTATTTTATATATATAAAGACTTCAGGAGACGATGTAAACTCTTTCAGCAGTCGTGACGTCACGGTAAAACTCCTGCAGCTTCAAATTGTCGGACCAAACCCTTTCAGTCCTGAGGAACAGACTAATGAACCCACTAGACTTGTAACATTTATGCTACAAAACCCATGATGCAACGTTCACTGCAGAACGCACACTACGCTGGTACTCGGACTGTTTTAAATGACAGCACTGTATGTCTGGGAGAGGTAGTGACTTGGAAGAAAAAGAGAAGAGTGAATCTCTCGTGCCAGCAGCTTTAAATCAGTACATGACAATTTGTAGTCTGTGTTGGCAGTGTATAATCAGCGCAATGAAGAGCCACATTTAAAGTATGACTGCACACTCAACCTGCTGCAGTAACCGCTTTTGTCCAAATCAGATAATCTCCCTTTTCTACCTTTTCCGACTTGACTTCTCAAGCCAAGATGAAATTATCAATAAAACATTAAGTTTTATACCTTCAGAGATGAAATTTATGATGAAAAGGCAGAAATGTGGTTCTGCCTTTTCATCATAAAGCTCTGTTTATACTGTCAAAATGAAAATCAGTGCCTTACTTCTGCATCATATTCCAGCTCGAGTAAATACTTCCTCATCCATCCACCGCTGACAACGAAACTGATTTCACCAGAAGGTGCATTTTTAGAAGAAGAACCTCTCTTAGCGGTTATAGTGGACTAGCTCAACATCAGAGCTCATCATAGCTTGTGATAGCCTAACCTTGTAAGTGCAGATAGTCATTAATAATAGAAATTAAGACATTTTAAAGTTACGTTACCTGTGAGGTGACAGACAAACCATTTGGCGTCCTCTCCACTACAAACCAACACGATGAAGAGGCTGCCTGGTACTACTACGACTAGAATGGGTGTAATATTGGTTTGTTAGTGTTACAGTTGCAGAGAAATTTTAAAACAGGTTCAGTGAGATCAGTTTGTA
The DNA here is from genome assembly GCA_037367295.1 of Apogon hyalosoma. Taxonomy (NCBI): domain Eukaryota; kingdom Metazoa; phylum Chordata; class Actinopteri; order Kurtiformes; family Apogonidae; genus Apogon; species Apogon hyalosoma. The sequence goes on along the minus strand of JAPQRP010000017.1, from coordinate 8,722,867 downwards.
GAAACGTTTTTCTACGTGTCTATCATCCATAGAGCTTAGGGCCATTGACTCTGCCGCTGTGGAGAAACGTCATGAAAACAGATGAAGAACAAGGACTTTAAATAAAAGCTGACACGGTACATGCTGCATTTATAGATCACAGCCACCTCTGTTGGTTGAAGTGTGTATTCTACCTTACTGTGCAGACTGCCGTTATGTTTAACTCTTATAGTATTTCTACATTGTTGATAAGTGTTGACGCAGTATGATCATGAGTTGTCGTATAGATCTTAAATAAACTCTGCTTTATCTGTTAGTAGGACCTAGATCAAAACTCAAAGCACACATCTTTATTATAAAGTATTTGCATTACAGTAAAAAAAAAGAAAGAAAGATTGCCCAGTTAAGAATCTGGACATGACGTGACATGACTGGACAAGAAGTAATTAGGAGGCCACCAGGTGGACTTGAACCCCAGAATGCATCACACAAGAGGCATGGCATCTCCAGAGGGACAGCTCCAGCTTCAGTTTTACACAACAGTAACAGGGTCAATATATAACTGTGGGACTTTTGAAATCCATGGGATATATCTTGCATACATCTTTATTAAAAGTGAAAAAAACTTTTTTTTTTCTATGTTCATTATGATCATGTCTTTAAAAATGCCATAATTATTTCATTGTGGAAACAATCACTTATTAAAAAATGATTAGTAAATAATAAATAAATTACTTGATACAGACAAAATATCAACTAAATAATCGTCCGCATTTAATAACAAACCACCTTCTAATAAGCTAAACAATGATAAAAATGAGCTCATTCAAAAATAGTTTTGATTGCATTCTTTTTATTGAGATAATCATGACAGATATTTCTGTTTTGGCAATATACAGTGACTTGCAAAAGTATTCATACCGCGTGAGCTTTTCCACATTTTATCAAGCTATGACCACAAACATAAATATATTTTATTGGAATTTAATGTAAAAGACCACCACAAAGTGTTATACAATTGTGAAGTGGAAAGTAAATGACACATGATTTTAATATTGTTTTAGAAATAAAAAACTGAAAAGTGCAGTGTGCAAAACTATTCAGCCCCCTTTTCTCTGAGCGCAGCCAGTTGCCTTCAGAAGTTGCCTAATGATTGCTGAATAATCAAATGTTGACCAAATGACTAAATAGAGTCTGTGTGTGTAATCTAATCTCAGTACAAATACAGCTGTTCTGTGATGGCCTCAGAGGTTTGTTAAGTGAATACTGGGGAGCAAACAGCATCATGA
>JAPQRP010000017.1:8703418-8717184 GCA_037367295.1 Apogon hyalosoma | reverse complement strand
AAACACATTTTTAAAGTCAAAATTGTGTGCAAAATCTAAACTGAAAAGCACCCTCTTTCATTGATAAGAAAAATAAATAAATTGGTCATTAATGAATAAATGAACCTTTCATCTACAAAAAATAATTACTTAGCTACTCAAATAAACTAATTTTGAATAATATAAAATAGAAATGTTCTTAAAATGTTACCAAAGCTTCAACAAGATGATTGACAGTAAAACTGTTATATGAATGTATTTATTGTGTTTTATATTTCTGCATTATTTCTCATCGTTTATTTTATATTCAGTACATGATGACTTATTTAATGTATTTTTCCAAAAAAACTTTCAAGTACCCCCCGGGCTTCTTCCAAGTACCCCTGGGGGTATATGTACCCCACTTTGGGAACCCCTGTGCTAGAGGGACTACCCGTCTCTGTGGAGTCCGGGGGGGTATATGTAGTACTAATATACACAACTATCAACTGGTAAGTCATGTACCAGAATGCAAAATGCAACCATAAATGAAATAACACTACAAACCCACAAACACTCACAGAACGTATAGTAAAGCTTTTTTTTTTTTTTAACATACATCTGTATTATAATATCGACTTTTCTTCTCATAAACAAAAACTCAATCAATAGTACACAGTTTAGACCGTGGCCTACATGAGCCGATAATTTGCACTGTAGCTCTGTTAGACAGAAAACATCCACAGTAAAGCATAAATCAATAAAAATCTGTTTCTTTAGCTTGAACCACGGACCAACAAACAGTGCTGCAAATTGCAAACTTAGCACACATAACTACATCATAGTCAATAACTTTATACGTTTATAAGCTTCACGATCAAACTTTCTGCCTTTTCTGCATCCAACTCCATTTTAATGTAATACTACATCTGTGTTCAGTGACGGGAACAACACCAACGCTTCGATCTCTCATCACTTTTTCGCTTTCCTTGCCTCACCTTCAACTCTGTCTTGGTGTTCGTTTTCGTCGCCGCGGGAGACCAACAGAGGGACTCACTACTCCCTCTAGTGGTCACCTACATTCACAGTGACACGTCGGCCACTGGCTACGAATGAATTCAGTTCGTGCAACGTAATACACGTAAATCTAAGCGTAACATCAGAACCCTTTGATCTAAGACACTCTAGTGACACTATGAATTCACAGTTAATATTGTCTTACACAACATACTAACAGAGGCTTTTTGCATTTTTGCTGCCAGTAACAAGAGGAGGGAAAAGGCGGTGCTTATTGCACGGCGTCTAAGTGTTTCATCGGAGGTATTTTCAATCTAGTGTAGACTCACATGCCGCTGCTGCCGTTCCTGAAAGATTGTTTTCACTTTATTTAATCCAAAAAAATCTGACTTTTGAATTCATAAGTGATCCTCAAACACCCCTAACTGAATAAACATTACATGTCAGCGTAGATATTTCCACCACAACTGTGGCAGAGTGGAGTGTGCCAGTGCTCGAATCCAGAATCCTTTCTTATTGCTCCAGATGTATTGAACCGCTGTGCTGTGCCTGTGGTATACCTTTGTTCTTTTTCCTCTGTTCTCTCTCCATATGTTGTTCAAGCCTTCGAATATGCCCAGATTTCTCACTTAATCTGTACCATTTGTGCTCAGCCATCTCCCCCTCAGTTACGAGTGCCCAAAGAGAATTGCCATCCATTCACATTTACTTAATTGTGTTTGCATTTGCGCTGCCGCCCTCTGAAATTTATCACACATTGTGTCTGAACAGATGATTGTAATGAGACATTTGCGCTGCCCGGCGAAATTGCATTTAGCCGGTGTCCAAAACAAGTGGTAATGTTGTCTAGAACGTTTTGTAAATGCGATACAGGTGCATGATTATTCCAAAGCACACACTGCCATTATGTTCTATTACTAAATAAGTGGAGTAGAGGTAGCCCTTAGCTGAACGGTTACGGACACTGACCATGAACTGTGGTGTGACTCCCAGTGCAGGTGTCCCTTTTTGTCTGTCATTCCTCTCCCTCTCTGGCCTATTTTATGTAGTTTAGTGTTTTATGTATGGTTTTAGAGCTGACTTTTATTGTATTTTATGTATATTTTTAGTGTGGATTTGTGGCTGTCATTTCTATTTTGTGTAACTTCTGCTGCTGTCTTGAACAAGCGATTTTAAGGCTACGTTCAGACTAAAGGCAAATGTGGCCCAAATCCGACTTTTCGTCCATACGTGACCTGTATCTGATCTGTTAAAGACAGTTTGAACAGCACAAATCCGATTTTTTCAAACCCGACCCAGGCCACTTTTAGATGTGGTCCTAAATCCGATACGTTTGTGACATTTTACAATGCGACTTCAGTCTGAACGGGCAGGTCGCGTTTATCCAACCTTTACGTCATCGAAATGCAACAAACATCACAATTCTGGAGAAGGAGCAATTAAAAAATGTAATACGTGCCTGCATGGTCACGTATTACGTCAGGACCTTTTTTGTGCATGTAGGTCACTCCAGGGTCGCATTCAGTTCATACTTAAAACTGATAGAAGTTGCATTTAATGTGTAATAATAATAATAATATGCCATGTGTATAATAATGAGCACACAAAAAATCGAATTTCGACCAAAAATCTGAATTGTGCATTAAGACCTGCTGTCTGTATGTAGTCTTAATCTCAATGACCTTTTTTTCCTGGTTAAATAAAGGTTAAATTAAAAAAAATAAGAATAATAAGTTCCTGCCTCATTTCTACCACAGTCTAACAAATAAAGACACAAAATACCACAAAAGAAGAGTAGAAAAGGTCAAATGTCAAAGATCAAGTAATTAAGAAGTCATTGTATTAAAATTTTCGACATCCATCCATCCATCCATCCATCCATTTTCTGAGCCCACTTTATCTTCACTAGGGTCACGGGGGTCACTGGAGCCTATCCCAGCTACATATGAGCGAAGGCGGGGTACACCCTGGACATAAAATTTTCGACATGACTCTATCATGAAGATGTTCAGCGTCAAGTTATTGTGTTGCATTTTATAAAACTGTGTCTTGCTGAAGCCTGTCGGTCACTGTCATTCTGGAAAAGTAAAAGAAAAACTACCTGGGTTGTTTTACTAGTTTCTACTTAATTTTTTTTTAACAAATTAAATGATGCAAGTATTTTGGAAGAACTTAATTTAGTGGAACATTTGCCTGTTAAAGACACGAACAGTCTTCACAGCGTTGTTAAAGTCTGCTCCGGGATTATTGGAGTCCAGTTAAAGGTCCTGAACTCACTTGGGAAGAAGCATGTGATGCAAAGAACAAAAAGTACCATTAGTCAACCAGACCATGTTCTGTCCAGTGAATTAGCTTTAATGCCCTTGGGTTGGCACTATAAGGCACCCCCTAGGGGAAAAAAATAAAAAATAAAAAACACCAATGGTTTTATTCCTTCTACAATCAGCATGCTAAATGTAAAAGGTCAAGAGTAGCAGTTTGCTTTGTTTGTTCTTGTTTTCTTTTTTCTTCTTTTCTAATGTGTGTGTGTGTGTGTGTGTCGATTACTCTGTGCATCTACTATGTACGAGTGTGTATCATAAAGACTGTAATACCTAATACCTGTGTGTCCGAGACCAAAGAGGTTAGAATGTTATACTGTGTTTTTACATGGCTTTATATGTGCGTGTGCGTGTGCGTGTGTGTGTGTGTGTGTGTGGGGGGGGTTCAGGGCCAGTAAGGCCTGCTCCGCTGACCTAAACATCATCAGAAACACTGACCTACATACGACCTAAATTGTAATGTTTGTTCCATGAAATTGTATTAATTTATTCCCCACAGACTAGTCTCTTCATTTCTTAGCGTTTCTCTTGGCTGCACTGCCTCCAGTAAATGAATGTGGATGTAATATATTTTGTCCAGTCAGATTTCAGTGTCTATGTGTTGCCAGGGTTAATCTTTTCAGAATGGGTAGTGCTGGCCCGTGTAACTTAAACTGTATAGCATCAGGACTGTTTCTTTAACCAATCAGATTTCAATTGGTTAAAGATTTCACACTGAGTTGCTGCAATGATTGAGCCCCACAGAAAGTCTGGACCCAGCACTCCAAACCCAAGGGTTTCATCATAAGATGGTCTAAGCTCTGTCCCTTTTGTTTAACAGCATCCAACCAGCAGGAAGACCAAGTGGCTCAGTGCTCGAGGCTTAAACTCACATAAACCTGCACATACCAGGAAGCTGCTGTTCTGATCCTTCCTGGTAGTTTTCGAAGGTCAACCGGACTGGTTTTGCTCTTTTGAATCTGTTCCGTCTCTTATCCAACGGTCTGGATCGGTTTTATGTGTTGGTGGGGGAAAGCAGACTTCTAAACCTGAAGGGGGTGTAACCTGTGGAAGTTGTTTTTGACATATGTTAATGACCTTGAGTGTTACGGTCGTAGAGGGGGTGGCCCTGGCTTTCAGGGTCATTAGTGGATTTTAGTGAGTGAGTTACTGGGTCGTCGAGGGAAGGGGGTGGGTCGTTTGAGACAAAATCAAGATTAGCACTTTGGAGTTGTACTGTTTACGTTTCCAAATCCATTTAAATACCATACTGTGGGCTCGTCCGGGATTTGAACCCGGGACCTCTCACACCCAAAGCGAGAATCATACCCCTAGACCAACGAGCCTCCAGTTTCTGTCTTCCAAAGCCGTCTTCCACAGGTGAAGGACGGTAGTGGGTTGTCGGAGCCTGGTTCTCACACCTGCATTTAACTCCACGAGAAAAACAGAGTAACAAAGAAAAAAGGCTCAAAATTCAAAGCCTCTCTGTCCTCAGTAGTATAGTGACCGATATCTCCGCCTGTCACACGTTGGTGAGATCATAAACACATAACAGTGACCGGCTCCATCGGCCGAAGATACCACCGTTGCTTTTCAAGAGGGTCTTTTGAATGAATCAATGAATGAATGTTGCTGATTCAAGAACAAACCCAATTGGTGGAATAGCCCACAACACGCCAAACCCAGGAGCTGTAACCTACGTGTGCCGCTCAAAGCACAGTTTTGATGTTCGCATGACATTTGTGGGCTGGAGAGGTGTGCTACGGTTTCCGTGGTGTAGTGGATATCACGTTTATGTAACACATGAAAGGGCCCCGGTTTGAAACTAGGCAGAAAAGGGTGGCCAGCATATGGGTACCTGTCTTCCTCGAGTTGCTTTGAATACAGCACATTGAAATAGAGCAATTTTCTGAGCCTAACAAGTCTGGATGAAGCCAGACTAAAGTTATCTGTTGCACAAGGGGAAAGAAGCTGTGGTAATAAAATGACTGTGTATCAAATTTCTCACAAGCTTTTTCATGTCTGGGTGTAGTCACAGCTTGGACGTTGTTTATTTACCAAGAAGGGGGTCTGCAGGTTCCTCAGCGGCAGCCCCCGGCTCCTCGTGTATACTAGGTTAACCCATAAAGACCCAGCGTTACTTTTGTGACAATTCCCAAATGGATTCTTCCATACATTTAACCTTAAGTGATTTATCTCCATTTATCATAATATTATCCTCCCCATTTTACATTTTTTCAGTGAAAATCAGGTACTTTCCAATATTAAAGTTTCTGATCATGTACATTAATCATCATGCTGAGAGTACACGTGAGGGTTATTATACCAAAAAGAGACAACTCAAGAAAAACTGAGTTTTTCAGTAAAGTATATCATTAAATGAACATAAACCCGGTGTGTCCATCCACTGTCACTGATCCAACTCCATGGGTTTTACAGGTGAATCAATGTTGTAGAAGATGACGGTGTTTCCATGGTCACTGTGGAGCCTCTGAACGTCCAAATGGGTCATATCTGATGACCACGAAAAGACGACAAACTGCATTTTACTCCAATTATGTACACGGATTGATAGGATTAGTGGATAAACAGTGATTTACTTTTTATATTAGTAAATCATTTTGGTTATTGGTAGATATTTGGGTCTTTATGGGTTAAATTTTCCTTCAGGGACAATAAAAGCGATATTTACTTTATTCCAGCCGATTACATCCAGACTAGTGCTCGGCCGATATGTTCTTCACAAGCTAAATTTGTCAAAGCAGGAAAAGAGAGTCAAGAGGAGATGCAGGCTCTTCTGAGACCACTTGAAATAGATTGAAAGGTTATAATGGATATACATTTTCCATCTCTCTCCCCTTTCATGCCTGAAAAGAGGAAAAAGACCCTAAGAAGAAAAATCACAAAGGCAACATGAAAAAAATTCCAAATCCAAGCTGCTCGGCTCCCGTTGGCTCTCTGAATACCTTTGGCACTTAACTCATCAAACCTTTGACAAGGCAGACCGAATGCGAATCTAAATGGGCCGAATTTGACAAACTCATAATCTGTGAAAAGAAGCAGCCCGACAACATGAAAAATGAAGATGGGGAGACAAAAGGCACAGCTTGGGTGAGTATCTAAAAATACAACAAATGCAAACTTTCTTGACGGCTTTCTGCAAAGGCTGCAGCCACCCCTACACAGACTTTGCCAGTTCTAAAATGTCACAGTATGCAAATGACTCATGATTTAACTGACTGCTGTTAAACATTTTTGAAGCCTCGGCATAACAAGGAGGAATTAAAAAAAAAAAAAAGAGAGAAAAAAAAAGAATCTGCAGGCTTTAGTTCTTCACATGAATGACAGGTAATGGACTGAAGTGCTGTCCATATTAAATCTGTTTGAAGAGGTTGCCATTCTTGGAGTGTGCACAACACGCACGGCCTCTGAGTAAATAATTCAGCAACCAGTGAGTCTGAAAATTAATTTGGGATCCAGTGGCTATGACTTGTTGAAACAGAGACTGGCAGGAGAGCCAATCAACATCACAGCAACACAATTACAAAATGTAAATATTGGACACTCCACACTTGAACGGGCAACATGTGTGGTGCATGTGAGCGCACATGAGGATACAGGGAAAATGAGAGTCCGATCCCTCCTTTTCTTTTGACTCCTCAGACAACACTGACACCAAGTGGCGTCCTGCTGGAACTACACAGTGGTAGTCCATGTAGTCAGATTAATGGCTCATTAGGAGTCATTGTGTGGTTTTAATAGCGCCCATTATCTTCAGCACATCATCAATTACACTAAAGAGACGTGGCGACAACTCTGCGCAGCTGTTGGTGTCAGTTCCGTGCACAAGTGCAAGAGGTTAATATAGTGAAAAGTTGTTTTGGCCGTCACGTACAGTTCATACCTCTCATATCTTTACTGTGGTTTGGCTGCTTAAACATTCCGGGCAAACAAAGCAACAGTCGTCTCGAGAAAATCACATGCCGCAAAGAATTGCGTGTTACCGGAACAGTCATGAATCAGTGAAAAAGATAAGCGGAGTGAAAAGAACTCGTGTTTAATGTCCTGCAAAGTCTATAATGAACAGATAAGAGTCACTGCATAGTTTTGTTATGTTGGAGAATCAAAAACCCCACTATTTACTGTAAGAAATGGGATTATTGGTTTATTAAACACATTAGAGCAACAATGAGACAATATTATTGAGTAGATTTTGCAATTGTAAGAATGTTAATTTCATTTTAGAAAATTAATCAAATAAGATCTCAAAGTCGATATTTCTCCAAAATGAATGTATCTTTACCAAGTCCCTGGATGTTTCTACAGGGTGTATCAGGGAAAAAAAGCAGACTCTAAGAAAAAAAACAACATAAAACCGAAATGCGAAGACGGTTTCAAAATCTGGTCATATGTGTTCATTGACTATGTAATTGTCCCTTCGTTGACACCAGTGTCCTGGGTCAGTTTTCATGCTTCGGTGAACAACGCTATTTTGAATTGTGCAAAATAAAAGCCTTTTGGAAGTGTAAGGGTTAATATGAGATCTGTCACCATGAATGACAAGTTCCATTGGTCTTTAACTTGCATATATTAAACAGGAAAAAAAAATAGTTACCTGTTTGCTGATGCTGATTCAAGACCGAGACCAAGACACACTAAGACCAAGCCTTCTCAAGACCAAGACTGAAAATAGACTAGAGTTAGAATCGACCTGATATGATTGTAGAGCAAAAGGCATCGCTGTAAATCAGTGGCTCACAACCATCACAACATTCAAAACAGAGACATTTTTTTTGCTAAAATCAATTTATTTTTGATCATATAATAGTTTGCTATACTATGTTTCAAATAAACGTTAATTTAAGATGATGTTTAGTCTATATAATGTGTATTATTATGGACGGAGGCAGAAAAGCCAGGTGTAGATTACTGCACAAAGAGAGCATTTGATTTTCCTTGGTCAGGATATGTACAGTCAGTCCAGCTTGGATTTACAAGGCTGACAATTAATACTGAACAAACAAGAACTACTTAAATTACCGCTGTGTGACACGGGGACATAAAATGAACAGATTTTTTTTTTTGTCACAAACATGCTGTTCTCATAAGAAATTGACACTAAATGAAACATAGGGCTTTAGCGCTGATGTTAAACTACAACTGCGATCAATATTTGGATAAAAATGTTTAAATGAGAAGTTTTTATCAACACAAATATGTAGTGACACAAGGACAGCAGTTTATCACTTTGTCTGATATCAGAATAAAATACTTTGCTCAAACTAAAACGCTACAAATATGATAAACTTTTATCGAACGCACATATTACAACTGAAGTGATATTTTTATATACAGCTAATAGCAGAGCATATTTGACAAATAACTGGATTGTACGTAGCCTTTCTGTATTCTTGTACTGTTGAATAATTAGCTCCTACAGATTTATTGACTGAAAATATCACTGATACGAACAAGAAAAAATATGATTATTAAAGTTAATAGTGCATTTACATATGTGTCAGAAGACTAACTGCATTATCAGTTATATCTTTTTTCTACAAGTGATATTGAAATTTTCTAAACAGTTCCATAAAATAGTTAAGCTAAAAAAAATAAAATAAAAAAAAAGAGTCTATTTGAGAATAGAAAGATGAAACTTAAATTTTCGACGCTGACGTTGACTTTCGCTTGATCTGGCCCTTCTACATTTCCATCATAAATTGTGGAATGTCAAACACGAAGAGTCAACATACTCTAACGCTCAGACAGTACTCTGATGTAGACTCAGAGACAAACATTTCTTATAAGTTACGCCCATCCTCTCATTCATTTAGAGAACTGAACATTTCGACCCAGTGCTCTCTTGAAAACTCTACACAACTCCCACTTTTGACCGAATTTTCCTCTGCGGTCAAAACGTTACGCTGGTGTTGATCTGAAAACACTTTAAGCACACTTTCATTTTCTAGACGTATGACTCAGCGGTATGTCGTCTTTCGTTTTCAGTCTACCTCCTCGTCCTTCTCCTATCTGGCTTTTTTATTGTTACATTTTACTCAGAATAAATACATATGCATTTACAAAGCATTCATGTATTAGACTATTGTATTTGCTACTCTCTACATACACATTGTTTTGAAAAATAACATCGCTATGTTATACAAGTTGCAGCTTCAGCTCATACGTGTAATTAATCAGGCTATCATTAGTTTCTATTAATAATTGCCTTCATACTTTACTGTAAAATGGACCTTCCTGCTCTGTGAGAAACTTAATTGTGCATTAAGTAATTAGTGACATTTTTAGCTCACCAACCAATAGGCCGCGAGCTACGGTGAAGGCACTGTAGTCTTCATCATTATCTTCATCTTTATTACCCTGAAGGGGAGGCAAGGGGTATTGTTTTTGGTTTGGTTTGTCAGCAAAATTATTGGTTGAATTTATACCAAATTAGGTTTATAGATTACCAGTGACCCAGAATAGATGTGATTACATTTTGGGAAAAGTAGGTTAAAGTTAAAATTTTGTGTGAATTTAAAAAAAAAAAAAAAAAGCTATTTACTTATAATGGGCGAAATTATACATATGCATTTATAGAGGCGACTGATATGCTGTGTAATGGTAGTTTTACATATATTCTATATTATACATCTTTTTCACATTGCATGAGAACTGTTTGGAACCTCTGTGCTCCTGTTTGTTCTGAACTCTGTGTGGGTCTGGATGACACGTGGAAAGGGGCTTCCTTCAGAGTTATCTCTTTTTCACTCCCGCACCTTCTGATCTAGCACGCGTCCGATATTACCCTGACCCAAAGTAACATAATGAGTGAATGATTTCTTTTTGTTTTCGCTACTTTTTTCTGCATTGCGCTCTGTTTGACCCGCACTTCCTCTTTATCTGACGCTTCAAATAAACACAAGAAGACACTGAACGTCTAAGACCGTTTGATTTCATCTTAAGGACAAACGCACGGAGTTGTTTCCACCACAGCCGACATCAGCACACACACAGACGTGATGACATCAGCTGGATCGATGCCAAAATAAGCTACAACATGTGCGAGGGGCGGGGTTTGTTGTACCAGAACCACTTGTTGGCAGTTTCTTCAAACATCTTCTCTCACGAAACTACAGGTCATATTCATTTCAAATGTTATATGTAGCTTCCTTGGCACAATTTCTACTAAGTTTTCTCATGTTTTTGAGATATTTTGCTTTAAAATTTTAGACGGATTTTTGAAATATTAAAAATGTGCCTTTACTTATAATATACTCCATATTTTAATGGCTTATAAGATGGAAATGGTTACAGATATCAATATAGTTACTATTGAGCACTGATAGGAAGCCATATATGGACTTTAATTTGGATCCATGACCTTTGACCTTGAATGACCGTGAAGGGTCAGATTCAAGGTCACCAGTATTCACATTTCAGCAATCTTCTCTGTAACAACTGGTTGGATTCATTTAACATTTTGTATGTCGCTTCCCTGGGACAATGTTTACAAAGTCTGCTCACAGTTTTGAAAAAATTTGATTTTTAAAGTTTTGACAAATTAGCGAAGTATTAAATATTTGCTGTTACTTAAAATCGTCCATATTTCGATAGCCTAGAGCATAGAAATGGTTAAAGATAGCAAGATAGTTACTATTGAGCATTGATAGAAGTCATATATGGGCTTTCAGTTAGTTAGTTGTTATCCGGGGCAGTGGCTACTACTTGTATCTTACAGTAAGAAGGTCCTGGGTTCAAAACCAACCCCAGTCAATGGGGGTGGGATAGGCTCCAGCGACCCCCGTGACCCTAGTGAGGCTAAAGCGGGTTCGGAAAATGAATGAGTAGTTGTCCTCCTCCAGTGAAAGTACCACCCACTTCTATTAGGAGATTGATTTCCTGCATCAAGACCACAGGACTCTAACATAGAGACAGACCCTGACGATATTGCAAATTTCAAGTTGTTACTGATGCTTGACAGAACATGCCAGTGAGAAACATGGGATGTTTTTTTAAAAGTGAAAAAGCAGTAAAACGCAAGGACAATCCTACTCACTTGGCTTCACAAAACACTTCACTGCAAAGTTCTTGCATCTACCAGCTGTATTTTACAAAGACATGAAGGTGATTGAAATTAACTCAGAACAGTTTTGGGGTCATAGCAGAGCAGAAACACCACTGAGAGGCCGAATAAAGCCTTTAGACCATTGGGCTACTTTTCAGATCTTTTCTGTAATAGCAGCCTTTTAACCATACCTTGAATACATCGCATAAGCATGGACACTCTGACTCTTTGGTCCAACACAATGAAGGCAGGATGGTAAAATCACCAAAAGTCAAACACCAGCTGAGGGCTGTGCAGTGATTCTCCGTCGTATTGATGACTTTTGAGATCATTTGACCACTTTTCCTTTTTAATTTCACTCCTCGGTCAAGTCATGGTTAGTTTCACTAGTTTTACAGTTTCTTTGGGTACTTTTTTAAAATTATGCCCTTCCAATGAAGTGTTTGGCGGTAGACTAATAAAATAAATAGCGAGCGAGAAGAAACTGTGCTGCTGAAAATGCATTGTCATTACCTGGCTCACTCACCTCACCTGCCGCTCCTTTCACAAACTTCTCTCCAATCTCCACTCACTATTTAAGTTCCCTTTCCCCTGCTGCCTTTGTCGGTTTATTCCTTTGTTCCGGTCAGCGTGTCTGGCTGTGCCTCTTCTCGTCCAGGTATTGTCTGCACCCCCCCCTTGGGACACTAGCCTGTGTGAGCTCTGTGTGTTTACACGCCTTTTGTTTTTGTCAGCTACCTATAGCTGTAGTATCCTGAACTGAGTGTGCTTTGCCACACTACTGCCTTTTATGTGCTACCTGAAGCTCAATAAAAAGCCTTTTCTATTTCACCCGAGTCTGCATGTGGATCCTTACTACAGCGTGACATGTAGGTAAACAAAGGATTTTTTGTTTTGTTTTGTTTTGTTTTTGAGTTTTTTGAGTGCCTTAGAGTTGTAGGCTGTAGTATTTTTGTACCCCGTTACCTTGGATTGTTTGCTCTTTTTATAAGAATAATTTATTCTTTAGTCAAAATGTCCATAATCATTTAGCACAGCACAATGTTTCACTTTGACAAAATGTCAAACTATCAATTCCACATATAATAACTTGCAAAGCAATGACTGAATGGAAAGCACTGCCACACTTCATTATACAACAAAACAACGTGGTTAGAAAAAACACTTAAACAACATTATATAAGAAGAAATTTCCGTAATTAATAAATACTCTGGGTGCACGTCAGCCATAACATTCTGACACTGACAAGCAAAGTGGTATTAATTTTGATAATCTCAGTCCAGTGGGATCTGTCGGTGGGTGGATATAATGGGCAGTGAGTGGATATTTAGCCTTGAAGTTGATGTGTTGGAAATGAAAAAAATGACGAGAGTAGGGATCTGAGCAACTTAGACAAGGTCGAAATTGTGATGTCAAATCACTGGGTCGGAGCATCTCCAGATCTTGTTGTTCATTCCCAAAGTAAAGTGTGTGGTAGTGACCACAAGAATAACAACTGGATCTCAAGCATCTATGGGAGTAGAACATTATCACCACCTGTCTAATTTTACGTAGGTTCCTCTTTTTCCACAAATCCCGAGGCCTAGACTCCACCAGACCTCTGACGGTGTGTGTGGTATCTGGACCAAGATGTTAGCAGCAGATCCCTGAGGTCCTGGAAGTAGAGAGGTGGATCTCTGTGGATTGGATTTATTTGTCCAACACCTCCCACAGAAGTTCGACGTTCCTGAGATTTGAATGTCCTCGTCGTGGCATTTTGGGTAATCAACAAAACTGGAAGTAGCATTTGTAGCCAGAGCTAATACCAGCAGCAGCAGCCATGAGTCGTGGACAGTCGTGGTGCAATGAGGAGACTGAATGTCTCAGGACCTCCATGTTTGTTTTCGTCAACACCCGCTGTCTCTGATTCGCCCCGCCCCTGATTTTTCTGTCCAGTGCCAGCGTAGTTCATCACATGCGTGCTGAGGTTTACAAAGTTTCGTCCACTAGCAAAAAGTGCAATGAGAATGTGATCCGACCCCAAAAAAAAGTCTGCTTTCGATCTGAATCAAATAAGCGAACCAAAGGACTTTCCAGGTGTTAATACACCCTAAGATACATCAGTACATACATACTGCACCAGTTTCCAGGTTTGATAGGCTTGTGTTCCAAGTTTCAGCACATTTTTTTTTTTCATCAGCAACTACATGACACTGTTTGCTAAAAGCGCAAAAGTTATCTAGTTATCATGACTGTGCATTTGGTTTTAGTAGGACCAGAGTAAATATGTACAAACTACATATGTGATACTCCAAACAGTATAACATACACTGTAAAAAATGACCGTAGAATTAACACTAAAAAGTTGCAAAATTGCAACATAAAAAAACTGTTAGTGAAAATACAATACAAAGTTGTTTATTTGAAAAGATTTTTGTGTTAATGA
>JAPQRP010000017.1:8675268-8691752 GCA_037367295.1 Apogon hyalosoma | reverse complement strand
GAAGTAATGGTACTAATGTAAGGAATGATGTTCAAAGGGATCATGTGGATGTGGACAGGGGTCTGGATCAGCACTGAGATTGGTCTAATGTTCTAAAATACATATTCCTCTCACATTACATATGTTTTTGCCACTTATGGCTAAGGAACCAAATATGGATACTTAATTGACTTTGATTTTCTTCATAACAATAAAGTTTTTTCTCTAAATTTAAAAAAGAAATTAAGTCTTATTATGTCTCCCAATAACACACTAAGGTTGAAAGTTTTAATTTCAGAGTATTTCTTTGAGTGCCCTATAAAGGGTTAACTGAACATAAACCAACTGTCTCCATCCACTGTCATTAATGGCTTTTCCATTGGATATATGCACAAAACTTTACAGATATTTACTAATTGTCAAAAACCCAGAAGTGCATAATGTCGGTTTTTCCATTAAATCACAAGTGTGATGATTTGTTTATTTATTATCGAGAGATGATGTGAGAAGTCGTTCCATAAACATGGCGATAAACCTAAATGTCGTGTTGATTTACAGACATACTCATTATTATTATATATTACCTCTCTATGCTGTACTAAATTAAAAATGATTCGGTTTCCTGGTGTGTCCATGTTTCTTTTAAAACTCTTCTTTGCTTATTCTAACGTCCATCAACATCCTTTTTTTTTTTTTTTTTTTTTTTTTAGTCACCTGACTCTAGTTGCGGAAAAAGGTCTTTCCATTGCAGTTTTGCATAATATATCATTTGTGTTACGCCTGAAAAACCAGCGCAAACACTTTTAATCGAAAAACAAGGGTTTTGGCAAAATTGTCATTTTTTCCATTAGGTTCATTTTTATGCGCAAGTTATATTTGTGCAATTTGAGGGTCATTGGAAAAGCGACTATTGATCCAACTCCATTGGTTTTACTGGTAAATCAGTGTTGTAGAAGATGACAGTGTTTCCATGTTCACTACGGAGCATTTGAACGTCCCAAGTATTGACACGCATGGATAGGATTAATGGATCAGCTGGGATTAAACATTTACATCAGTAGATAGTTTACGTCACTGGATGTTTGGGTCTTTATGGGTTAATCAATAAAGAGCCCCAAACCTGTGATAGGGTTGAATATTTCACACAATAGTTTTATGCAGAGAGCGGAAAACTAAGCTCTTTTATTTCTACAGGATCGAGAAAGCAGAAGAAGAGCGATGAGCTACGACTCATACTAGTCGGGAAGACTGGAGCGGGGAAAAGTGGTTCAGGAAACACCATCCTGGGAAGGGAGGAGTTTCAGTCGGAACTGTCTTCTTCTTCGTGGACATTTCAATCCAAGAGAGTCGACGGAGAGGTCAGGGGTCGAAAGGTGGCTGTCATCGATACCCCGGGGCTGTTTGACACCAACTTCACTGAAGAAGAAGTGTTAAAGAAAATAAAGACGTGCGTGTCTTTATCTGCTCCCGGTCCTCATGCCTTCCTGGTGGTTCTGAGGTTGGGGCGATTCACCAAGGAGGAGATGGAAACGCTGAGGATGATTCAAAGCACATTTGGTGAGGAGGCAGTGAAATACTCACTAGTGCTGTTCACACACGGGGATAAGCTTAAGAAGCAAACAATTGAGGATTTTATTTCAAAGAGCGAAGAGCTCATGGGCCTCATTGACCTTTGCTACGGCAGATATCACGTCTTCAATAATCGAGTGAGCGAACCTCGACAGACCGATGAGTTGCTGGAGAAAGTTGAGAGAATGGTTCAGGAAAATGGTGGAGGGCACTACACGAAAAAGATGTTTAAAAGGGCAGAGAAGGCTTCGAAGAAAGAGAAAAAGATGCTTCGAAAAATGCAGAAAGCAGAGGAGAAGCAGCGGAAGGACGAGCTAAGAGCTGAGGTTGAGAGAGAAATGGGCGGGTCAAGGAGACACAGGACAGTCCAAGGTGGTAAATGTGTTCTTCAGTGACGACCCTTCCATGAGGACTACACTGGTTTGGACTAGTCTAGGGGTGTCAAACTCATCTTAGTTTAAGGGCCCCAAACAGCCCAATATGATCTCAAGAGGGCCGGACCAGTGAAATAATAACAGTGAAAAAAGTACAATTTAAGTAAAAGTTACATTATGATCTGCAAAGTTTCCTCAAAAATGTGAATAACATGAACAACTTGAAATGTCTTAAGAAAAATAAGTGTAAGTTTCACAATATTATACTTCGGTTTCCCATTTACACATATACATTAGAACTTACAGATCACAGTAGATCTGCAAATACACAAAACAGGCAGAATATTGGTAAAACTGCAATTTGTTTTCTTAAGATATTCCAGGTTCTTCCTATTTGTTCAGGTTATTCACATTTTTTTTTCTAAAATAACATTTGTAAATGTAAATATTTTCATGTAAATGTACTTTATTTACGCTAAAACAAACAGAAAAATCTGGAAGTGTCAATATTTATAGGTTATTACGATTATTTTACTTGAGATCACATTGTTCTGTATGTGGAACCTGAACTAAAAGCATTTTGTCACCAATGACTATTAATATCTTCAGTGTAATTTCTGCATTTCACAAATGTATCCGACGTATGTTTGTCGCCTGTGGTCTAGCCCAGTGTTTCCCAAAGTTTTTGTTTTTACTTTTGAAAAATCACAAGGCACACCACCAAACAAAAATGTCACAAAAAGTATATTTATTGATACATAATGCAGATCTAGTCTCACTTTACTCCCTCAGTGTGAAACCTGGGCCGGTTTAATTGAACACAAAGCTGATATTCTTGCAGGAACTGAAGATTTTCGTGTGTGTCTTCGTTCAATTCCTGCAAGACTAAGCCCACCTCGCATAGATAGGTTGTGGAAAAAGGGAATAGAATTGAAATAGCTTTGTTTGCCAGAGTGGAGAACTCCTTGGCAGCAGTCACCGGACACTCTCCCAGGGGGGCTCGAATGAACACATTGGAGGTGCGGGGGCAACATGGTCACAGGGCTGGTTCACTTTCTCTTTCACTTTGCAAAGGGAAACAGGAGACTGTTGTCATAGAGTGGATCATCGGCGCGTGCAGTCGTACATATCTATATCACGTCACTCGCTTACAGTACCAATCAGGTGAAACTGGATAATCTTCCACAGCATACCTGATCATTTCTCACGGCATATTTATATGCCGTGGCACAGTGGATGGGAAACTCTGTTCTAGCCACTCTTTATTCTGCATCCACTCATGTGTACATGCCTGTGTCTTCAAAGTGGGACTGAGAGACATTACTTCTATTCTTGGTCATTTTCATATTTTCCTGCATGTGCATCCTGTACGACCAAAAGAATGTGGCCATGTCAATATTACTAACTGTATACATGCAGAATGTGATAGCGTAATACTATGGGAATTGTTATCCATTGGTTCATTTGGTTTGTGTTTGGTATTCAAAGTTGGTAAAGAAAATGCTTCTCTATATGTAACTATTCCTCTTAAACCATAAAGCCAGTCCTCAGATTGAAGAATACGCAGTGTAAATTCAACAAAAAAAAAATGCAAAGGGAGTGGAATGTGATCATTTCAGACAGATACATTTAATGCTAATCCTTAAATAACATATAACAGCCGATAGCTCATGACTTCACAACGTGGGATATAAAACCTACAGAAATGTTGTCACATTGACTGTAAAACATAACAAATGCACACTTGATGCACATGTATTTGCCTTGTTGCAGATGTGTATTTAGAGAATGCCTTAAAGCCTTTCCTTAATACATACACAAGTAAACATAATAAAGACAGAAGAGAAAGTAAAGCTTAGAAATGTCACCTAAATACTTTCAAATAAAAATGTTACCACAATACTGGTCACCAGGTATTTCCATATAGAATGATGCATGAATAACATTATAAAATTGCTGTTTTATGCTGGACTTCACTATTTCTGTCAGTTTTTCCAAAAAAGGTTTGCTACTTTTTAGCCCTGATGGTTCACAACAATTCTATTTAAAACCTAACTATGATTTCACCTAGATGAATTATATGTTTTAAAGTCATACTGCTTTAAATGCTCTATCTTTCTTTTAGATTTTGATGCCAAGTGTGTTGCATGACTTTTAGCATGAACTCATAATGACCCAGTGGAATTTTTGTGGCAGTTCTCAAATGTAGTTTTCTCTATATTTAACCTGTTTTAAGTGTTTCATCGCTATTTATTGTAATATTATCCTCTTTATTTTGAGCTTTTTTCAGTGTAAATCATCTGTTTTCCAATATTTAATTCACTGATCATGTAGATGTTTATATTAGCTCAGAGTAAACGAGTGTCTCCATCCACTGTCATTGATCCAACTCCATGGATTTTACTGATGAATCAATGTGGTAGACGATGACAGTGTTTCCACGGTAACTACGGAACCTCTGAACGTCCAAATGGGTCATATCTGATGACCATGAAAAGACGACAAACTGTATTTTACACTAATTATTTACATGCATTGATAAGATTAGTGGATCAACAGGGAATAAACGGTTTACATCAGTAGATGGCTGTGGTCGCCAGTGGCTGTTTGGGTCTTTATGGGTTCAGAGTTTTACACACTAAACGTACCTGTTGTAGAACTGATTGTAAAATACTGCAATATACTGCTCCAACAGCCTCCACTCTTCTGTTTTCAGAACCTCACAGCCTTAGGGACATCCAGCACTGATGTTGGAGATAAAGGCCAGGCTTAGAGTCACATCACAGTTCATCCTAAGGTGCCTGATGTGGCTGAAGTATTCTCTAGGGAGCTTTGGATGTGGGGGAATTGTTGTGTTGAAAACAAAAGGGATAACGCACACTGTCAAAGCATTTCTGTAACACAAATAACCTGTGTAAAGCACTTTATGTATTGGTCACTGCTTTGTTTTACAGCTTCCCTGATGCTGAGGAATTAGTTTTTATTTTGTTTCATCTATTGGTATGCACTTCCCATCAGGCTAGTTATATAAATAATTTTAATAAAGTGTGTCTAATATGTATTTATTGATGGTACTGTGTTTGACACACTATAATGACATTTTGCCTCATGACCTCTTCACCTCAATCAATCAGTTTTTATTTATATAGCACCAAATCACGACAAAAGTTATCTCATGGCATTTTACATATAGAGCCGGTCGAAACCAGACTCTCAAGCCAATTTACAGAAACCCAACAGAATCCTCCAGGAGCAAACACTGACCTCTTCGTCACTGACTGATGTATTATGGCAACAAGGTAGGTGGAAAAATGGTAAATTTGGCAGTTTGTTTAAACTTAGTCATGCCCTAGCCAGTTAAAATGTCATATATTTGCCATCTGCATAAAGAAACAATATAGCATGTAATAGGTATAACCACTTCACAGATGATCTTAAGAGTAATCTGTGCTTTTGTGTTAAAAAATAATAATTTCAGTGGCATAAGTTACAATTACCGATACATTTCTCAGTGACTCCAACACTTTGCTTTAATTATTTTCATTCTACATCAGAGGTAGAAGGCATGTATTAGATTATGTGGACAGTGGTGACACTCTGTGGCTGTCTCTTTTATTGCAACTCATAAACATCATAGACAGGACCACAAATAGTACCCAGCCATTGGATGTAAACAGAAATTAATAATAATATTAAATAGTAGTATTGAATTAATTGTGACTTTGACAATGACAGCTGTGAACTATGAATAATATAGTGCCTATCATACAGGTCAAAGACAGAAATGATTTTGTTACCTTGCTTGGCTTGAAAATAATATTATGGTCAGCATGTTTAACATGTTTAACATCCAACGCAGAGTTACTAGCGACTCCCAGAAATATTACGAAGAAAATTGGGGATGCAGCCTTTGCTAAGTATGCACCAAAGTTATGGAATACAATCCCGAAGGACATTAGAGAAGCCAGCTCTCTGAATATATTTAAAATCAAATTAAAAATATTCTTATTTTCATGAGCCTTTTGAAGGAGATAAACATGGGATTACAAACCGTAACCATGAATGTCCACTATTTTTATTCCATTTTATTGAAATTTATAATTTTCTGTCTAATCATTTATTATTGCATCACTTATTTCACCCCGTCTTTGAAATTTTATGAAAATTTTATTTTGTTTTTTGTAATTTATATAATTTTGTGTGTAATCAAATGTTCATTTATTTCCTGTTTCACCCCTATCTTAAGCCTTTTGACTGATGTGAAGCACTTTGGGCTACCATTTTTGTATGAAAGGTGCTATACAAATAAAGTTTATTATTATTAAAGTTTATTATTTCACAGACCGAGCTATGGTTAAAAGTTGCCACTTGATAGATATTGGTGAAGTTATTTTGTTCTTGTTTTTAAAACTAAAAGTAACTATATATATATAATTCACATATCCCATAAAATTACCTGTCAACTTTTTTTTTTTTCATGAATTCGTTTTCTTTGTTTTTTTTTTTATCTTTGAAAATGTCATGGGATTTCCGCATGAACCACGTGACCGTGTGTCACGTGACGCACCCTCACAGCAGACCGGGTGCGTTTCACCGGGATGGAGCGCAGAGAAGCTGTTTTTATTTTACTCCTGAGTTTGTTTTTAGATATATCTACCTCTCAGTCTTATGTACTCGATGATAAAATAGGCCTGGGTCGAGTGTTTGACGGAATTGGAGGTTTGAGCGGCGGAGGGGTGAGTTTTTCCTCCACTTCCTGGTGTAGTCTGACATAAGGTTAGCTAACTTACCCCAAAGTGAACATCACTGACATGTTTGGATGTTTTATTTTCTGCTTTCTTTAGGCGACCACTCGTTTATTGGTCAATTATGCAGAGCCTTACCGCAGCCAGATTTTAGACTACCTTTTTAAGGTATAAAGTGATTTTGACTCATTCATTGTAACATTGATTGTAACATTAAACCACTGGGATAGTTCTAAGTGTTTGTTTTGTTGTTTTCAGCCAAACTTTGGAGCTTCTTTGCACATACTGAAAGTAGAGATTGGAGGGGATGCACAGACTACTGGTGAGTGATATTTAATGATAGCAGAACATGTTTTTAGCAACTAGTACTGCTGTGGTCCTGTCATTTGAATGGTAAAGTAGTGATAAAAGATTGAACAAAGCCCCACCTGACTTGAATACTTTTAGCCTGACTAGTATGAGTGTAATGCTAAGTAAAATAAACAAAACCAACTTATTCCATTCTAGTCTAGAGGCTATATCTACTACATTTTATCCTTATGTATTGTTGGTGGTGTCTCATCTTTTATTTAAGATATTTTTAATCACTTAGGCTTTTAAGTGTTTTGATGTTTTTACATATTTTAGTGTGGATTTAGGGTTGTGCAATAGTCTTATTTACTGGTGCTGTATACTGTCACATGCTTCAGAATGCCATGTCATAGTATGGGTAGTGTTGTTTATTGTTGTCATGTGTCTGTAGTGTGATGTCTTTTTGTTTTGTACTGCCCCATTGCACTATTGCCCACAATGAATTTCCTCCCGGAGACAATAAAGTATATCTTTTCTTATTTTATCTTATCTTATCTTATTTTCCAGATGGAACAGAGCCCTCACACATGCACTATGAGAATGATGAGAACTACTTCAGAGGATATGAGTGGTGGCTAATGAAAGAAGCAAAGAAGAGGAACCCAAATATTACACTGATTGGTAAGAAAATACACTTGATTTGTTTTTCAGTGCAATACAGAGAGCTGTAAAGCAACAAATGGCTCCTGCGTTTCAACCACAAAGGGTAAAGTTCAGCTGTGGGTGTACAGGGGGGACAGCTCAATTTGACTGATTTTCAGTTACGAAATACAGCTTTGGTTCTTCTAGATACAATGACTGACTTGAATATCCAGTACTGCAACTTTAACAAGCTTCCTGAAATCCATTCCTTGTCGTACGCCTTATTGTTGTGTTAACTGTGTTATAAGAAATGCGGCTTTAGATATAGGTTCCATTTTGATGGATAGATCCACGAGTGTGAATTCTTATTAGACGCTTAAGACCTAGTACTGCAGTTTATACTGGAATCCGACCAGAAAATACACAAAATGTCTATTTTGTCAGAGTAACAAGAGTACATCTCTGCTGGAAAATCAAAATGTTACAGTAAAAGATTTTCACATGGTTCACTTTTCTTATCTGTGGGGAGGTGAGATCATGGGTCACTGTGTTCTCTCCTCCAGACAGAAGACATAAGGTAAACAGCCCAAACTGACAAATATCTCTCCCAGCTGTCTCCTTGTGTCTGCTTTAGGAATGTGCAAATGTTTGTATTCCTTAAGATTGATGTATTTTTAGGCTAAAGGGGTATGTTTAGTGTTTGATTCACTATTGAAATACACAGTCACACCGTCCCCTAATTTGCACCAAATACTACATTTTTATACTCAGCAAGTGTATTCAGAGTAGAGCTGCATGATATATCGTTTGAGCATCGTCATCACGATGCACATGTGCGCAGTAGTCACATCGCAGGTCCTGTGATGTTGGAGGCAAAGGAACTCAACATGTTCTCGTCTAATTTCAAGAGTTCCTGACACACACTGCGGGCACTGATCCACCAATCACATTCATTCTTAACCAGTTTGCGGAAGCAGACCAAGACCCTGCACATGGTAACAACACAGTGTTTCCACTGGTAAGGTTTTGCCGTGGCACAGCGACAAGTCATGCCCCCTCAAATGGAAGTTTGCAAAGCTTCAGGAGGTAGGGAGAAGATAATGAGCCTTTAGTTTTATTTTTACTTCTGCGGGCAGTACGGTTCACCGCCCTGTACCCCCATAGTATTATAAGTCCGACAGAAACTGGTCGAGCCCCCCCGACCTACCGACCACAATGCGCGTGCGTGCACCCCCCCAGGCTGAATCACATGCGCGTGTACCCCTCCATCCCCATGAAAACTTGGCGCCAAAAAGAAAAGTAATGTCAGTTATCTGGAATTATTCTGGCTACAAGAAGGATGATACTGAAACGTGTTCTGTGTCGACTGTGCCTTCCACCTGTTGCCACAGCGACAAGTAACACAACTTAATTTGTTTGACCATTTACATTGGCACCACACAGCTATTATATCCTCCTGAGTATTTTTTTCATATTGCAATATATATTGCAAGGTTAAAAAAAATCACAATGTCAGTTTTTTCCAATATCGTGCAGCCCTAATTCAGAGCTGGATTCTTCAGTGTCTCCTACTGACCAACCTCTGTTCTTATAAGCTTGCTCCAGGAAATGTTTCCTGTGTGGTATATCCAGAGAGTCTGCTGAGTGTCCTTCAGTGTACTCAGAAATTGATCTGTTGAGCAAAGTCTGTATTGGAATCTTTGTTTTGTGTGGAAGAGGTCATTTTTTTATGTTATCCAACTGTATTTCTAAGCTAACAGTAGAAGAGCAGAAGAGAAGACATTGACCAACTCAGGTGTACACATAAGGATGTTTATTTGTGGAATAAATGACCCGAGTCCTCCATCAGTTTATTGGAGCCAAAATCCTGCTGAGTGAATCTTTGAAGTGAAGTTTTAACAGCTGTGATCATGTGCCATCGCTGCAGGATAGTGTTGTATTGTGTCACACGCAGCTAATGTTGTTCTGAACTGTGTGTGCGCGTGCGTGCGTACGTTAATACAGGTTTGCCTTGGGCGTTTCCTGGTTGGGTTGGCCATGGCAAGAACTGGCCCTATGACTTCCCAGACATTACTGCAGCATATGTGGTGAACTGGATCCTTGGTGCCAAGCAGTACCATGACCTGGACATTCAGTATGTTGGGGTACGTATCTGACCTACTCTGAACATCTTTTGGTTAAGTATCAGATTATATGGGTATACGTTTATTCCAACAGAACTGAACAGAGTCTGAGAAGTGGAACTGGCCTCATGTCTGACCTAGTTTTGTTCATTAATCATGTTAATTCCTAATACCTATGCACTGACTCATCAATGTAAAAGCTGAGGAGTAGCAGCATCCCTAATCAAGTAATAAACACAAGTAGTCAGATGATCAGACAGGCCGTAAACAAAGTCCTAGTTAGTTAATTTTGTTAAATATTAACCAGTTCATCTGTTGGGGTCATACTTCAAAGTTTTCAACCCAGAATGTAATGTAGATGTGTATAAACAGTGAGTCTCCCTCCAAATCAGAATACTTTATTAATCCCAGGGGGGGAATTATTAGATAAATAAAGCTGTAGAAGGGCCAGATCAAGCCAAAGTCAACATCAGTGTCAAAAATGAAAGTTTCACCTATCATTTCTCAAATAGGCAAATTTTTTTAAGCTTAAGAACTCTATTTTATGGAACTGTTTACAACATTTCATTATCACTTGTAGAAAAAGATATAAAGATATCATCAAAATGGACTAAAATATGTAAATGAACTATTAACTTTAATAATATTTTTTTTTTGCTTGTATCAGTGATATTTTCTGTCTGTGAATCTGTAAGAACTAATTATTCAACAGTACAAGAATACAAGGAGGTTTTGTGCAATCCAATTATTTATCAAATATGCTCTGCTATTAGCTGTTTATATCACTTCAGTTGTAATATGTATGTTAAATAAAAATTTATTAGGATATTTGCAGTGTTTTAGTTCCAAATTCTTATGATACTAATACTGAACCAAGGTGCAAACTGCTGTCCCCGTGTCACAACATATTTGTGTTCAGAAAAACTTATCATTTAAACGTTTTTATCCAATATTGATTCTAATTGTAATTTAACGTCATAGCTAAAGCCCTGTATTTCATTTAGTATCAATTTCTTATGAGAACAGCATGTTCTGTACATTTGCGTAAAGCACAAAAAAAAAGTTAATTTTGAGTCCCCGTGTCACGCAGCAGTAATTTAAGTATTTTTACCCCAAAAATCTTATTTCTGTAAACTGTAACATGTCATGTGAAAGTATTTACTGAAACCTATTCATACAAGTATTAAACATGGAGAGAAGTTCTTTAGTTTAAACACAGAGACTATTGAACAGGAAATGTGTCCCTGTGCCACCGCTGGATCTGATCCATAAGTTAAAAATAGTTTTTCCCTGGGATGAGTAAAACTGAGCATAAAGTTGTCATAACTGGTAGAAATTTTAAGTTTGCTTGTATAATGGCTTCCCCATCACTTATCAGTCTGTTACAAATGACTAGACGTTGATCATTTTCACATTTTGCTCTTCTGTCAGGTGATTTCAGATGAATCCTTAAGTCTCTGTTCTGTAGCTAACATTCCCTCTATTCTATCTAGATTTGGAACGAGCGAAACTTTGACAGCAAATACATCAAGGTAAACCTCAGCTTTTGTCTTTTAAATGTCTTCTTTTTGATTTACTGAATTAACATCAGGGATAAACATATTAAAGAATAGAGGAGAAAAACAGCCACAAGCATTGGTTCACAAGAGAGATGACACAGTTGGAGTAGTCAGAGGTTGACGGTACTTTGAAGTTGTAGCCTGGGCTGTCTGAGAGCATGTCTTTGTTACCAAGGTGCTCCGGGACACGCTGGATAAAGTCGGTCTTACTGACGTTGGCATCATCGCAGCAGACGGCGATTGGAGCATCGCTGATTCTCTGATCGTAGACCCGTACCTTAATGATGCCGTTAAGGTGATTGGGTAAGTACAGTAGTCTTAAAGCCAGACTCAGAGGGCACACATAACATACGGCTCTGAGTAAAGCAATGCCATTTTCACTTTGTACTCAGACCAGATAAACTAAATGACTGACTGAACATGTGAGAATCAGATGGTGCAACGTCTGCTACACCTGGGCGAGTCGTCGCTGGTTGGACACTCGTTTCAGCTTAACCAGTTTTTCAAGGAAGCTTTTCCATTCTTTCCACTGCTGCATTGCTCTCAAAACTAGATGTTTGTGGCTGTTTTTCCTCTTACAATCAAAAACTCAAACGTGACACTTGATCATGCGCTAGTTTGTTAACCTGCACATGAGCATGCTCCTCTATGCATGATGATGAGCCCGTTTACATGCACACTAATAGTCCGATTATCTGATTTCTGTAGTTGTCAGATGATTCAAGGGATCATTTGAACAGGATAATCTGATAGGCTTTATCCGATAACAGCAGTAATCTGATTATGAGAAATCAGATTAACACACCTAGATTTCTCCCCAATACTCTAGTGTCTTCATGCATGTATACAAGTTAATTTGATTTCTTTCATTTTTTTTACATATGTGCATGTGGGAAAAGAGAAAAAAAAAAGATAGATAGATATAGATATATAAACACAAGTTACGCAGCAACAACGTGAGCCTAAGGAAAAAGGTAAACAATGAAATGAAGGATAGCAGCAACATGTGACCTATTTTCAGGGTCTTAAAAAGTCTTGAATTTACAAATCTACATTTAATACCATATAAAGTCTTTAAAAGGTATTAAATTTGATATAGTAGGTCTTAAGTTATGTTGCCATAAACTTTTTGTGTTTAAATGTGTCTGGGAAATGTCCAAGCTGCAAAGAAAGTAACGTTATTCTACTCAGTTCCACCCCGACAGTTTATATTGAAATTAGGAAACAATTTTCACTAACTTTGCAGCCCCCCGGTGAGAAATGACTCTAGGCATTTGACTAAATAAATACATTTTCCTAAATTGTAGGAGTCATGAATTTTTCCAGTATGGCCATGAAAAAAGCTGTAAATGGGAATTAGATTCTGTTCTAAGTAGCCTTTAAAAGACTTTAAAAAGTCTTAAATTTAATCTGTAGGAACCCTGTATTTTGTAGTCTTATTAGCTCCCACATTAGGACAGGTAACACTGACACCGTAGGCGTTGCCACGGTAACAAGACAAGACCGGATGTTTTGAAAATGACAGGAAGTGTACGTCTTGCGTCATAACGTACGTACGCCGAAAGAAATCAAATAATGGACTGAAACACGTAAACCAGGGTTTTTCGATTACATGCACTTCAGAAATGCAATAAATGTGTCGCATCTGATTACAGCAATTATCAGATTACTCCCAGTTATCGGATTTTTACGGTCATGTAAACGGACTCAGTGTTTTCCAAGAAAGCATGAGACATTTGCACCACATCCTCAATGAGTCCGTTTACATGCACACTAAAATTCCAATCATTGTCCGATTTCTGGAATTATCTGATTATTCAAGCGGTCGTAAGTACAGCATAACGTGATACGCTTTAGTAGATCATTTAACAGCAGTAATCTGATTATGAGAAATCGGGTTAACACACTTGGATTTCTCTCCAGTACTCAGATTTCTTCATGTATGTATAACCATTAATCTGCTTTATTTAATTCTTTTACATCCAAGCATGTGTAAAAATAAATAATAGAAAACGGAAGGCAATAACAGGAAGTTTGAGTCTCCTGTCACATACTCTGAAACATGTGAACCAGAGTTTTTCGATAATCGCATTTCTTAAGTGCGTGTAAACTTGTGAGATCTGATTATTACAATTATCCGATTGCTGGTCATGTAAACGGGCTCAGTGTTATGTGGAATATTCTCCTGTGTATTGCTGCCCCTGTATATGAAGAGAAAAAATAAACACTTAGCTGCAATAGTAATTTAATTAGCGAATGCATTTTTACTCTCTTGTCTTTCTACACGGTGGCAGAAAATAACAGTACAGTAAAGCCTAACAAAGTGAACTTGGGTCAAAGCCGTAAATCCTTGTCTTTCTGTGCTGTCTGTCCTCCATCTGTGGCTGCGACTGACTGTAAACAGCTGCTGCGGTACACTCTGGATAAGAGTGGCCTGGATGCGGTCAGGATCATAGCCAGTGACAACCTGTGGGAGCCCATTACCCAGTCGCTGCTGCTAGACCCCGAGCTCAGCAGAGCGGTAGACGTGATAGGGTAGGACGCTCCTCTGTGTGTCTAAATGAAGCTGCGGACCCTAAGAACCCGGGGCTGTAAGGAGCTTGCTCTAACTCCATGCTTTTTGCTTGAGCTGCTGACCCATGTAACGCCAGCACAGCATCTACGGAGAAATCTGACTCTACCTGCATGATGTGATGTGTGCGCCGCGAACACTGAGCCTGTTCACATGCAGCTAATACTACGATCATTCAAGTGATCATTTAAACAGCAAAATCTGATATGTTTTATCCGAAAACAGCAGTAATCTGATTATGAGAAATCGGATTTAAACACCTGGATTTCTCCCCAATACTCCCATGTCTTCCTGCATGTATACAGTTTAATCTGAGGTGTTTAGTTCTTTTACATATGCACGTGTAAAAACAGTTAAAATAATAGAAAACAGAAGCTACGTAGTCAAACACGAGTGGAAAACAGTAACGGGAAGTTTGAGTCTACCATCAGTGTGTACGTACATATTCCGAAAGAAATCTGATAATGGACAGGAGCATCTAAACCAGGGTTTACGATGATCACATTTCTTAAGTACATGTAAACATATCAGATCTGATTATTACAATTATCTGATTATTCTTATTATCAAACTTTTATGGTCATGTAAACAGGCTCAGTGATGATGCCCCCAGGTATCAGTGTTACTGTTGTGTGTGTGTGTGTGTGTGTGTGTGTGTGTGTGTGTGTGTGTCTGTCAATGTCAGTGTTCCTTCATGTGCTTTTGTCTGAAAGAAACAAGAAACACTGTCTTGTTTTCACAACCCAAATGACACTGACTTTGTTAAACCAGCTTCATACATACAGTACTCGCTGTCTATGTTTGCATGGCGACCCCTGGTGGCGACAGTAACTCAACCACATCCTTCAAACATTCACAATCACAAAGATTCTGTATGTTATCAAAACTACTGCATTGTTATTGTCATATCAGTCCTTTTTATTAACCCATAAAGACCCAAACATCCACTGGCAACTAAAACCATCTACTGATCTAAAAAGGTTTAATACCTCTGATCCACTAATCCTATCAATATGTTGAAATAATTGGTGTAAAATACAGTTTGTTGCCTTTTTCATGATCATCAGATATGACTCATTTGGATGTTCAGTGGCTCCGTAGTTACCGTGGAAACACCGTCATCTTCTACAACATTGATTCACCAGTAAAACCCCATGGAGTTGGATCAATGACAGTGGATGGACACACTTCTTTTATATTCAGTTAGTTAATGATAGAATTTACTGAAAAAGTAACTTTTTCCTCAGTTTTCTCTGTTTCTGACATAATAACCCTCAACTTCACTTTGAGTTTTTATGAACATCTACATGATCAGAAAATTAAGTATCGCAAAATATATGATTTTCACTTAAAATTACTAAAATTATAGAGGATAATATAAAAAATGGTGATAAAGCACCTAAAAAAGGTTAGAGAGAAAAATTAATTTGAGAACTCCCACAAAAGTAGCACTGGGTCTCTTTATGGGTTAAATAATTACATGAAATTTAGCTAGTGTTTTCATATCAGTATAATAAATGATACTGAAGATAACCCGGTGAATAGGATTATTATTAGTAGTAGTAGTAGTAGTAGTAGTCATCTGTATGATCTAAAATGCTGCTAGTAACACACTGTACATGTTCCAAAACCTTAAACAAATGAAATAAAGTTGCAATAATCCATCAGTTCAACCTGGTCAAAAGTACGTTATCTACAGATTCACTGTTTTGGCCATTTTCCAAATAGAAATACTCGAACTTTACAGGTTGAAATTTCTCTTTGCTTTGACATTAATCTGAATGTCTTTGACTTTCAGACTTTTCTATTTAGTGGATGAGTCACTCAGTTCATCTTTGTAATATTTAGATCATCTATATAATCTTTGCATTGTATTGTAGTTTGTCTTGGCACTGTTCCCAAAGCAGAAAAAATAATTACATTTGACATATTCTTATGATAACACACGTGTGAATAGCTTCTGTTACCTCATTAACTGCCAGCTCTTTGTAGAACGTCTTATTTGATCCCGTATGACACCCAGAGGTCTCTGATACCTGGTCCATGTCTTGGTTCCAGGGCCCATTACCCAGGCACCACCACCGTCGCCGGCGCCCTGAAGACGCAGAAGAAGCTGTGGTCTTCAGAGGACTACAGCACCTTTAATAATGAGGTGGGAGGGGGGTGCTGGGCTCGCATCCTCAACCAGAACTACGTCAATGGACTCATGACTAGGTGAACAACCCAGCTCCATTAAAATACTTCAAGGTTTATTCAGTTTAACTTGAAGTGTAAGAGCATTTCGAGCCAAATGCCACTTAGATAGATGTGTATTTTATATCTGTCATGCAAGAAACAATCCTGTCTTACAGTTTCGGGGTTTTATCGTTGTGATTTTCATTGCAGCACCATCTCCTGGAACCTTGTGGCCAGCTACTATGAGGATCTGCCGTTTGGCCGAGATGGACTCATGACTGCAGCAGAGCCGTGGAGTGGAAACTACGTGGTGGAGTCTCCTATTTGGATCACAGGTCCGTGTTACAGTCTTTGTAAACAGATTGATGTACAGTCGTGGAAAAAACTATTAGACCACCCTTGTTTTCTTCAATTTCTTGTTCATTTTAATGCCTGGTACAACTAAAGGTACATTT
>JAPQRP010000017.1:8653490-8673092 GCA_037367295.1 Apogon hyalosoma | reverse complement strand
TACCACACAGTTCACTCAGCCTGGATGGACCTATCTGCAGACGGTGGGACATTTAGCGCAGGGTGGAAGTTATGTAGCCCTGACCGATGGAAAAGGAAACCTCACTGTTGTCATAGAAACCATGGTAAGTCAAGCTCCTCTATTTGTGTAAAAGAGATAATTTAAGAAGAGTTTTTGTTACATACATAAATTGTACTGACTGTAGTTTCACTGTTTGTGAGGTTCACCTTTAGATCTATTGTCTTTTTTTTTTTTTTTTTTACTTTTTCCTTTAGAGTCATGATCATTCAGTCTGCGTTAGACCTCCACTCCCGCCGTTCAACGTTACGTCCCAGAATGCAACGTTTCAGCTGAAAGGATCCTTTGTAAGTTCCTCCTGAAGTTTTCATCAAATTTGGAAAAAGACACTAGACATTTTTTTTTCCCAATGAAGGATGTTTATCGTCGCCGCTGTAGGTTTCCATCAAAGAACTTCAAGTCTGGCGATCGCGGTTTAACTTCGAAACAAAAAAGCCCGCCTTTTTCGAGAAACTAACGCCACTCCAGGTAAGAAAGCATACAAACCAATGTTATTGCCTCTGGGAAGAAACACATTTTAAACAGTCTCTGTGTCTGTTTCAGCTTTCGGATGGTTCGTTCACTCTGAATCTGGTGGTGGATGAGGTTTACACATTAACTACAATTACAACAGGCCAGAAAGGCAGTTACCCAGAACCACCTGCTTCTGCCTGCTTCCCTAAAGTTTACAAAGATGATTTCAACGTCAGTAAGTTCAACATATGCATAACCCTAATCATTTGCAAGTGTTGTGAGTATGTTTTAACAAGTGAAACCTAACTAGTGCATATCTCCCTGGCAGTGATCAGGAAATACACCAAATTATTTATTTCCCATAACTGCTCATATCAGAGCCTGAGGTAAACAAGTCTAGTCGAGTACAAACTAACAAAACTCCTTAGTCATTCCAGCATTTTTTTGCCCCTTTAAACATTTAATTAATGTAATGTAGAACACCAAAATCAAGAGTAAGAGTATACACCAAAGAGTTCTGAAACATATACACTATATGGACAAAAGTATGTGGACACATTGAATTCAGGTGTTTCTTTTCCAACAGGGGTCCAGGATACAAAGCAATAATGACAAACGTCATAATACAGTTTTTTATTGCGATAAATATCATTGTATTGGTTAGTTTTGTTTAAATTGTTATCTTTAATTCCAAAATGCCTCAGAGATGGTTTTTACTTAATTTCTTTCAACGCTGATTTTCTTTCTTTTTTTTTTTTTTTACAGTTTTCTACTTCTGAATTTCTAAAATATTTTTCGTGCTCTGACTGTAAATACTAATTTTCTGCTTTAACTAACCGTCTATGTTCTTCGCATCTCACTTAGGAAGAAAAATCTCCCATTAAACTTTAGGAAATGTTGATGTTTTTATCTTAAATCAGCATAAACAGGACATCTTACAGCTGTAGACATGATCTGTCCCAATATTTTTGTCCATATACGTTAGGAATATCAGTATTTCAAAAAATTTAATGGGAGATTTTTCTTTCTTAGTGAGATGTGAAGAAAGCAGATGGTTAGTTGTGGTAGAAAATAATTATTTACGGTCAAAGCATGAAAAATATTTTAGAAATTTAGAGGCAGAATATTTAAAATCACAGTCATGGATGAGGAAAAAAAGAAAATCAATGTGGAGAGAAATTAAGTAAAAACAATCTCTGATTTCGGAAGCAAAGATAAGAATTTAAATAAAACTAACCATTGCAAAGATATTTATCCCAATATAAAACTATATTATGACATTTGTCATTTTTGTTTTGTATCCCAGACCCGTTAGAAAAGAAACACCTGAATTCAACATGTCCACATACTTTTGTCCATATAGTGTATAATAGACAACAAACAATACAATAATAATCTATCAGAACCCCTCCACCTTCCTACTTTCATCAACTGCCATTCACCATCAAAACACTGAAACAGATGAATGCACGTATGTAATAAAATTCCATGCTGGGAGACATAACAGATAGTAACCAATGCTGGTTTTCATCACTCTTAATTGCATGGGTTTTGTCTGTTTGTTTGTTTGTTTTGTTTCTGTGTGCGCCGCTGCTTAAAAAAAATGATAAGTTAAATATTTGTCTGAATGTTACTTAAAACTGTAAGAAAAAGGTTCTATAACGACTTCATCTTTCTCTTCGGCTTTCCTTTAGAAAACCCTCCTTTCTCTGAAGCGCCAGACTTTGCCGACCAGACCGGAGTGTTTGAGTATTACGTGAACCTGACTGACCCGGGTCCTCACGTCTTCACCTTACGGCAGGTTCTCACACAGAGACCCGTCACATGGGCGACGGATGCAGACCAGACCGTCAGCGTCATCGGAGACTATCAGTGGTGAGATGATGGCAGTTGGATCAACCAAGAGTGTAGACGTGTATTAATATATCTGCCTTTTCTCCATGACTAATATCTGTACTTTTTAGCGCAAAGTTTGTTCACAGGTTTGAGAAATGTTTAGTTTTTATTCATTTTTGAATTAATAAAAAATTGGTTTTACTTATAATTGACCATATTTTAATGGCTTATAACATATAAATGGTTATAGATATCAGTATAGTTACTACTGAGCACTGATAGGAAGTCATATATGGACTTTGATTTAATTAGTTGAATTCTCCTCCAGTGAAAGTGCCACCCACTTCTGCATCATCATCTACTGTGTATCACCTTAAAACAAACCCCACAATACACACACTCTTTTCTTCTTCTATGGCTGTGTTTCAGGCAGAACCTGACTGTCACGTGTGATGTCTTCATGGAGACGGTTAAGACTGGTGGTGTTTTCATCGCAGCCAGGGTGGATAAAGGAGGCCAGTCGATCCGCACCGCTGCAGGAATCTTCTATTGGGTGT
The DNA here is from genome assembly GCA_037367295.1 of Apogon hyalosoma. NCBI lineage: Eukaryota > Metazoa > Chordata > Actinopteri > Kurtiformes > Apogonidae > Apogon > Apogon hyalosoma. The sequence continues at coordinate 8,670,168 of JAPQRP010000017.1, read as the reverse complement.
TTGCAGACGGTTCATTCAAAGTTACCAATGATTTGGGTCAGTACTATTACCTACTGTAACAGTTTTTACTTCAAGCCCAAAACTTCAGGTATAGTTCACTAGCACACAATTAAAACTGTTCAAAAACTAGCGTCAAAGTAAAATTTAACTTATCATCTGTGATGTTTTCAGAGCATCTACAGTAAGTTAGCGCATAATAATAATAATAATAATAATAATAATAAATACATTTTATTTATATTGCACTTTTGATTAAAGTTATTCACAACACAGTAACAATAAAAGAGTGAAAGCACAATAAAAACAGATTCAATACAAGTGGTGCCAGGCACAGCAAACCCCGCCCCTCACACATATTGTAGCTTATTTTGGCATCAGTCCATCTGATGTCACCATGTCTATGCATGTGCTGATGTCAGCATATCAACTGCCTCTATATACGTGCCAAGTTTGAAATAAATTGAAACAAAGTTTATGTCTTTATAGATATGTGAAGTTTCACCCATTATAAGTAAATGGGGGGAAAAAAGATTTAAAAAATGTGAACTTTGACCTACTTTTCCCAAAATGTAACCACATCTATTCTGGGTCACTGGCAATCTGTAAACCCAATTTGGTACGAATTCAGCCAAGAGGTTTGCAGGTAGAGTAGAGAGCATCGATGTCTCCAAACCAGTCCACACTGGGAAGAAGGTGCAGATGAACCCAGGACACAGAGACACTGTGGGTGTTAATATTCAGGGGGATTGTCAATATGACACAGCCCCTGGACACACAGCATGTTCCGAGAGTAATCTAACATTGTATTCCTCTAACATGTTCTGACAATAGTCTAACATTGTATTTTTCTAACAAAATCCAATTCTAGTAAAAGCAAAAGAAAAAGTCAAGATCAGGGTAACACTAAATGACTCAACAGTGTGACTGAAACGACACGCCTCAGGGCTCAAGTGGGTCCTTAGCGTGGACTGAATAGTGTCCGGTACCTTTTTATCAAAGTGTGATTAACTGTGAGGCCTCGTCTTTCAACAGCTGGTCAGACAGTGCTTGCAGAGGGGCAGTCTGGCACTCGAGCATACGGCTGGCATACCTTAACACTCACCGTAAAAGTAAGTAGTCCCTTTTCCACCTCTGTAAAGATGTACGATTCACCATCTACATTCAGGTGGTGTTAAATGTCTGACTGCACATGGTGTCGCTGTCCAGGGTTTGTCAACCTTTTTTGAACAAACGCCCCTTTCCATCATCTTGAGCCCCCCTCTCAGGAAAAAAATTGCGACGGGGGGTGAGGGGGTGGTTGTTGCACTCCATAACAAGTTGTCAAGCGGGGTGGGGGATGAGGGGGTCTGTCTGATGGAGCTTATATACATTACATAAGTGGTGCAGGTTGGACGTTACTACCGAAGACCCCCCCCTCCACGCACACACCGGTCTTTGGTGTAAGGTCTGGTGGTAGCTTATAAGTATCGATATGAAGCAGCATATTGATACTCATACAGACTAACATCCCCCGTTTCAGTCTCAGCGCCCCCCCCCCACTCAGCTTCCTTGTTCCAAACACCCCCCCGACAGTATCCCAACGCCTCTGTTGAGAAGCACTGGTCTAGTCTGTTATCATAAGTGGAGTTACTATAGGAAAGTGAATGATCAAAAGAAAGTTTACTTACATACTGATGAACTTTGCATCTCAGGAATAAATCCACACATAATTGAACTAAATATTTTAGAGAGTCGGTCCAAGTCCGTCTTCATTTTGCCCTTTCTGATCACAGTGATCACTTCCGAGCATTTTATTTTTAATCTACAGTAAAACCAGTGCTTACGTTCCTCAGTTTCATATTTCCCATCCATGCTTTGACTGTCATACTCTTTACTAAAGTGTGTGTGACCAGTGCAGCGTGTGCCTCTGTCTTGCAGGGCGGGTATGCGTCAGGGCTGCTGAACGGGTACACACTGTGGAAGTACGCCACACTGGAGTCGCCAAAGAACGGCTGGGCAGCGATAGGAACACACTCATTCGAACTGGCCCAGTTTGACAACTTTGCTGTAGAAGCAGAATAACAAGCACAGTAAAGCTTTTAAGGGATTTTACGACATGCTGTGAATGTGATAAATTATTGACTTAATTAATGCATTGATTTAACCCTTGTGTGTAAAATACAAACATGTTCCTTTTTGTTTTTGCCCCAAATGTTTTCTGAGTTTTTATAAAGGACTAAAGGGCACATAATGGATAATGCACTGTATCACTGGTTTTGATTGAGGTTGTTTTAAAATTATTGTACATTATTTTATATCATTTGTATTAATTAAATGATTTTACAATACATACATGTTGGAAAAAGTCCTCATTGACACCGAAGGAGAACAAATGACGATACATGTTATGAAAATCTATCTGAAGAGTAATATGTTGATGCCTGTTGAAGTACACGGCATCATCTGAAGTTTTTCTTTTGCGAAGCTGCCGTTTTATGAATCCCATGCTCGCTATCGATACACATACAACGCATGGAGTTTTGTCACTTTTTTAATGATGTCATTGATCATTGTTGTTATTGATCATCCGTCATTAAGCAGATGAATCATGTGCTTTTATGGTTATGATTGAGTTGCATGTTTTTTTTTTTTAATATTTTGTTTTATGCTTCTTTTATATTAAACTAGAAATAGTCTAAACAGGAGGGAAATATTGAAAAAATACAATATTAGACTATTTCTGAATGCAAGTGCTCTGTTGGAAAAATAGAATATTAGACTCTTCTCAGAAAATGCTGTTTATCCAAAGGTTGTCACGGTGACGTCTCCCCAGATTAACACCCACAGTGTCTCCTCCTCTTGGATGTATCTGCAGTCCGTCTCTGCTCGGAGGTGCCGGCGCTGCCCACTGTCCCTGGAGATATCTGTAGTGTTCCTTCAACATGTGGAGATTGTTTCTGCGTCTGAGAACGAAAGCGTGAACTTCGTCATCACAGTGTTTAAAAACGTGAACCAGTGTGCGTAACATTCTTTATTATCGATAAGAGCTCATACTTCCTGGTGTCACAGTCAACTGTTGCTGCAAGTAAAGCCTTTGATTCCACTATCCTGCGATTTTGTCTCTGAATTTTTGTATCAGTGGGTGATAGAAAAATTCTGAGAAAAAGAAAAGGCTGTCACTATTATTGTATTTGGGATTATTGATTTTGCTGGTTTTTTTTTTTTCTCCATCTTTATCCCTTTTCCTTTTTTCTATACTATTCTCGTTTTTGTATACTCACATCCTTTGACCTGTTTACTTCGTAGACTGTCAATTTTGTTTTCCTTCCCTCCTCTGTCTCCACCTAAATATGCCCAACTCGCACAAAATAACCATAAATAGTCACACGTATGCGCACAAACACACCTGTAAAATAACCCTCTGTTTGCACCCGTCTTTGTTTTGCTTTATGTCTTATGAACTTTTTTGGTCTGTTTGTTTCTGTTACCCCCGTCACAATATTTGTCTAGCATTAAATTAAAAAAAAAAAAGATGAGAGTCGCTGGATTCTGGAATTAAGACTATTTGCAGGAAGGAGCCAAGTACATACCACTGCAGTGGATGGAGACACTTGTTTTATATTCAGTTAATGATATATTTGACTGAAAAAGTCACTTTTTCTTCAGTTTTCTCTTTCTGATATAACCCTCACTTTTAATCTGAGCTTTTATGAACATGTACATGATCAATAAAGTAGATATAGGAAAGTACTTGATATATACATTTAAACATGCTAAATGCAGAGGATAATACAATAAACGGTGATAAATCACTTAAGAGAAAAATTCATGTAGGAACAATCACAAAAGTAGGGTCTTTATAAATTCAAAGTTGTGAGTGTTTTTAACTTTCTATCATTTTATACAAGGATGCAGCAATAATATCTGTCCAAAATGTATAGGCTGGTGGTTCTCAACCTTTTTTGGCTCATGACCCCATTTTAACGTGGCAAATTTCTGTTGACCCCAGACATTCAAAACAGACTTTTTTTTTTTTTTGTGAATTTTTTTGTTTTTGTTTTATTTTACTCCATGTCTGCTATACTATGTTGCAAATACATGTTAATTTTAGACGACATTTAGGCTATATCATGTATATTATGCCCCTTTCTGCTTCAGTTTCTCTTGCAGATGTCTTATCAGGGCCAGGCAGGCAAAGAAATCTTTCCGTTCTCTGATCGGTCTAGTTTTCTGACTGCGAGTGTGTCCGGGCAGGTTGAAGCGTAGTAACGCACAAGGTCACATGATCAGGTCAATCAAGACATGCCCTCTCAGATATTATATCCTGCATTTTATTTGAACTTGATTTTTACTAGGAAAAGTGTGTGGTATTTTAACTATAATGAAATATATATTGACTCATCAACGGATATTTTTTATTTGTCTTTTTTTTTTTTTTTTTTTTATAAATTACTAGAAATTTAAGGCGACCCCACGTGGGGGTCATGACCCCAAGGTTGAAAAACACTGGTATAGGCTAACACATTTCACATTTGTAGTGGTTTAAAAATGCTGTGATACTTAGAAATAATGTGAAAATGAATGCACAACCACACGCCTCCCACTAAACACCCAAGTTCCTCCAAAACCCTCCTTTACATGTAAGTTTATATTGGTGGCAATGTTTGAAACAACTCACACTTTCATCTTCTCCGTTTCCACATTCTTATCCAAGTACGGACACTTATTTAACAAAAAAAAAAAAAAAAGCGTAGCTACAACTAAATGTTGTAACAACGTTTACAAACACAATTCAGACCAGCACAGACCGTTCACTGACGCACATTGAAAATATAGTACTGCAGATTTGTCATATTTAAAAATGTTTAAATGAATCCTGTGGTGTTCAGGTGGAGGAAAAATAAAGGTGAAAGAATTAGTGGAATTGCTGTTCAACACTGTTTGAATTGCTGATCAGTATCAAATTCATTTAGCCGATAAACATGTTCCCTAACTGTCCGACTGTGTGCGCTGCTAAACGTTTTAACTTGCAAGCACCAGCGCTACCACCTTACAAAGGAAGCGTACAGCCCTGTGACATGTTCATGACAACAACCCTCATCAGTATCAACATTAGCGTCCACATTAGTGTAACCTCCTGTCATTGCCGTGTTTACTGACTTTCTTCTTCTTCTCAAAAAACTTTACTCTTCTTCGTGGTATTTGGCAAATATGGTTAATTAAGAGCGGCGCCCTCAAATGCTCACTCCAACACATGAAATATCAGTAGAAGCACTTTGTTCCAGTCAGACTAATGACAATGACAATAAAGCACATATTCAAAAGGAACTAAGAACTGTAATGGGATTATTAAGTACTCGTATCGGCACGCGGTATCGACAATTAATCGAATGTAAGCACTTGTACTTGTACTCAGGCTGGGAAAAAGTGCTATTGGCGCATCCCTAGTGTCAGTCTTTTAACCGTGTTGTAATATACACTAATCCGATTATTGAAGAACTTGCAGTTTTGTCAAAACGCGCATGTGACTAATCCGCAGAGTCTTGTGTAATCGTCTGGTGACACTTGGGCCCACTCGAGATCAAATTTGGCTGCATGTGGCCCCTGAACTAAAGTGAGTCTTAACACCTCTGCTCTAAACCGTTTATACAGACGGTAGATTGCAAAATGATTTCATGTCTTCTGCTCTGTTTCGACTCAAACTCACGGTGATGGACAAACTCCGCTAAGCTTGAACCCTGTTGGTAGAACGGTGCCACCTCGCGTTCCGTCTGTTGCATCAACCTCAGTGGTTCTTTTTCATGACCTCACTTTGAAACTTGCACGTGCGGTAGCTATTTTTCTGTCACAGTCAGATAGATGATGCATGACCCTTAACCCGTCTACACTGCCACCTACTGAGTACTGGTGGTGATCCACACGACTGTATGGCTGAGATTCAGGAAACTGTGTTGCCGAGATCTGATTTGACTGACATTCCCGATATCCGTCTGCTGACACGAATGTGTTCGTTGATGCCTCTAGTAAAAAGAACCCGGATGGCACTTATACTACGGATTACACGGTGGTGACACATGATAAAGTACTGCTAACTTAACCACGACCTAAACACTATTCAGCACAAGCAGCTGAAGCGGTTGCTCAATCTGAAGTTTGCAGATTAGGTACTGATATAAAAGCGAACATCTACACCGACAGCTGATACGCTTTCTCTACCATTCGTGTGTTTGCCACGTTGGATGTTATTCAGCTTCCACAATAGCAATTCATAAATGTTCGGCTCCCATTCCTAACGCTGACCCCGTCTCCTGAAGAAACCGCTTGGTGACGAGGAAACAAAAAAAGGCTGCGACATTATCGCTGCACATTCTGACCAGCACAGACCAGCCATCTTATATTCATCGTCAAGTTCCGAAGGACATGCGACGCACGGCTCCTGCCAGAGAAAAAGCTGAATGGAAAAACAAAAGGTGCATGTTTGAATGCAGAAACAGGCCTTTACGCCTGACCACACGGCCCGTTTAGATACGCAGCAGTTTTGAGCCACCGTCTCCATCGCGTCTCAACAGGATCAGGACGGTGGCTACGGGCAGGGTGTTTACGGCTGACGGTTTTTCTAACTATTCCGTTTTGTTTATCATGTCAAACACGTGCGAGACACGACCCACGAGGAAATTTGAGACCTAAAAGAGGACGATTTCCAAAACCAAAATTTCCATCCAACGCATTTGCATGGATTTTATTGAACTTACTACGTGTGAGGGAAAGAGATATTGTCTGGTAATAATCTACGCAATATCACCGGCAAAAGCAATTGTGAAGGAGATTAAACTAAGATTTGGAATTCCAGAGAAAATGTACAGAGATAATGGTTCACATTTTGTAAACAATATGATCTCCGTAATGGCTTGAACACTTCAGATAGATTTGAAAAACTTGTGCTTATTGTCCACAAAAAGCGGGTTTGGTGGAGCGATATAATGGCACAAAAAAATAAAAAAAAAAAAAACTGAGGAAGACAATGGAAGAAAAACAGGCAAACCCTGGCTCTATTGTCTCCCATTGGTGATACTGACCACGCATGTAACCCCAGCATCAGATGGACTAACCGAGATGCTAATCAATAGAGAGGTCTCTTCTGTGAACTTTGTTCCAGGTGATCCAGTGAAACCAGATGGTTGGACCAGGTGACTGAGTCCTTATTAAAGTGATAAAGAAGAGCTAGGCCAGTCCAAGGTGGGGAGGTCTGTTCCGAGTCCTCCTGTCTACCCCAGCGGCAGTGAAAATCGCTGAAAGACCGACCTGGATTCACCCCTCGTACTGCAAAAAGGTATCGGGGCTGTCACAGGGGACAGACCGGGCAGAGAACCCGCAGAGTGGTTCATCCGCCAGTGGCTGTGGGGACGTCTGGGCCGCAAAGGAGGCTCTTTAGATAGGATGTTAGCGGGCCGTCTCGAACCCAGTGAAGAAAACACCCGATCCCAGTCACAGTAGAGGAGAAACCACAGGAACAGGCGATCAGTAAGGGGTCCCCTTGTGAAACCTCGACCCTGGCATCACTTTAGACACACGGGGCTATGTGGGATGAGAGAGACAACGGCATGCCTAACAGTACTGACAATAATAACTGGACCAATAATATGGTATGAAGTTCAAATTCACAAACTAAATGTACCTCATAAACTTTACCGAAGGTGATAAACGGTCTTTAGCAACTGGGTTTGCAGATAAAAAATATTTGGCTTGACTTGATGACGTACACAGCTCAACCCACGGGCCGCCCCAGTTAGATACTGCCCCATTTGGGTGAAATACTACAACGGTTCAATCACTCTTATGCTCCGATAGACAGCCAGTGCACATCATTAAGCCTGATATTCCCTGCTGTGAACCCTTCGGTGCCACCTCGTACCCTTTCTTTAAAAGGAAGCTACGCAAGGTTTGCCACCAGATGCGACGTAGCCACCGTGAAACCAGATCGGTGCTCTGAACTCACTGATGTTACCTCTGACAACAGCAGTTACTCCTCCATGTGGTTCACTGATCATAACACCGCCGGGGCTGACCTCTGGTGGCTCTGTGACTCCAAATTACAAGCTAAACTACCGCCTAAATAGCGGGGGAGCTGCCCTCTGATCCACCTCTTCATGCTGTTTCCTGTTGATGATGTTCCAGGTCTCTCCAAGGTCATCTGAGAACCATGACGGAGAGTTCAGAAGATGCTCCTCCGCTTCAAACGCTTCCCTTCCATCCCAGGGGGGCTCCTTCGACCCTCACATCTACATTGGCATTCCGCAGGGGGTCCCAGAAGAGTTCAAGGCCTGGAATCTGGTGGGTTTGACTCCTTTCTATTCTGGTGGGCCACGATCAGTAACAGTGTTGATTGCATTCATTTTCTGTATTACAATCAGCAGAGGTTCTTGAACCACACCGAGGACGCTGGGAGAGGAATGGCTGAACGGCTTGGACCCGCGTCTCTGATGGCGTGGCAGAATCGTGTGACCCTGGACATGTTGTGGCTGAGAAAGGTGGTGCGTGTAAAATGTTTGGCTCATTCCGTTGCGCCTTCATTCTGACCAACACCGCACCTGACGACGGCATCACCAGGGCCCTGGAGGGTCCGACTGCCCTCTCCGAAGAACTAGCTGAGAACTCTGACGTGTATGACCCCTCCTTCAGGATGTTTGAGGGGTGGTTTGGTAGATGGACTGGACTGATGAAGCCTTTGATGCTTTCTGTGGGGGTGTGAGGGTCGCTTTAATGGGCTGTATGTGGTTGCTGTTGTATTCCCCGCATTAGGGAACTCCTCCTCCTTTGGACTGAAGCTGCTACCACCTAAGTGATGAGCTATCAACGGGTTTTGCCCTCTGATGATGATGAGGATGAGGATGATGATATCAGTGATTATGTTGACACATTTTGAATCCTCAGTGATACTGAAGTGAACAAATTATGACGCATATCATGACAATCTAACTGAAGAGTAATATGTTGATGCCTATTAAAGTACATAGTATCGTCTGAAGTTTTTCTTTTGCTAAGTTGCCATTTTATTAATCCCATACTGGCTATCAATACATATACACATATAACACGTGAATGTTTGTCACTTTTATTAATGATGTCATTGATTATTATCAGTCATTAATCAGATGAATCACATGCCTTTATTGTTATGATTGAGTTTAATTTTAAGTATTATTTTGTTTAATGCTTCTTTGATATTGAACTAGAAATACTCTAAACAGGAGGGAAATGTTGGAAAAATACAATGTTAGACTATATTAGCGCATATACGCTATATAAGAAACAACAGTCCTTTATGTTAGTCAGTCAGCGGCTGCACCTGCTGTATGTACTTGACTCCTTGCAATTAAACTGAACCTTGAATGAACTTGCATTTTTCTATCAGTACATGTCTCTGAAAAAGAGGTGCTTTGTAACATTTCAGTTGAAATACCATTTTCATATTGTGAAATGAAATAAAACTTCAATCTCCAGTGAGGTAAAAGGTAGTTTAAAATATTTAGATAAACTTTACATGATGGACACTGTAACAAGTGTAGGTAAATTATGCTTGCTCATTTTTTGTTCAGTTTTTTCTTTCTTCCCTTGTATATTTTACATATTCATATATTTCTGAACACGTTGTGACTTTTTAAAAAAACATTTTTTTTTGTTTTTTTTCCTCTTTCCTTTGGGAGCAGATCTTTTGGACCCTGGATATTCAGAGCATGAGACAGGTCACATCCTGGGATAAAGATGTTTTGGACCAGACTTAGCGCACGGATATACAAGAAATATGTAGATAAATGTCACTCATTTTTCATCTTTATAAATCACATTTCATTTTGCATGAACAGAAAGAAGGGAACATACATGCACTTAACATGTTCATTAAACACCTTCAATAGTTTCAATAAAATAACTTGAAACTTACTGTCTTAGTGCACATCGCATTATCTTGAAATGAATAGAATTTATCTTATACATATTTAGAATATCTTCTTCTAAACTAATTATTGTAAACATCATCTTATTAATAATTATAGAAGTGCATGATAGGTGTCAAACCAATTCCTTATTCAGCCTTTATGAAATTATTATTTATTTTCACATGACAGATTTGACAGTTTATCATAATCGAAATCCAACCTCAAGTTGTTGATAAGATGAATAGTTTCATTAGTTTCTCCCCCAAGCTTGGTACATGTCATTTGTGATATAGATCTCATGATCTTAACCCATGAAGATCCAAACATCTAAAATAATCTACTGTTTAATACCTGTTGATCCACTAATCCTATTAATCCATGTAAATAACTGGTGTAAAATACAGTTTGTCATCTTTTCGTGGTCATTAGATATGACCCATTTGGACGTTCAGAGGCTCCGTAGTTACCATGGAAACACTGTCGTCTTCTACAACATTGATTCACCAGTAAAACCCATGGAGTTGGATCAATAACAGCGGATGGAGACGCTTGGTTTATGTTCAGTTAATGATAGATTTTACTGAAAAAGTCACTTTTTCTTCAGTTTTCTCTGTTTTTGATATAATAACCTTTGACTTTAATCTGAGCTTCTATGAACATCTACATGATCAGTGAATTAAATACAGGAAAATAAATAATTTATACTGAAAAAAAATATAAAACAGTTGATAATATGATAATAAATGGTGATAAATCATTTAAGAAAGGTTACATATGGAGAAAATTTCATTTGGGAACTGACACAAAAGTAGCACTGGGTCTTTATGGGTTAAAATGAATATAAGTTATCTTATTCATATTTAGAATATCGTCTTCTAAACTATTTAATGTAAACATCGATGCACTGGGGAGCAGTTTAAAATGTGCTGTGCCATGAATGAAGCATTTAAATCACTGTCAAACTGTATAGTTGAGTGACAGGCTTTAGGGGGGAGGGGCTTACAGAGAGTACCCATTACCACCTTCACCCAATGAGAAGAAACCATGCAATTAAAAAAAAAAAAACCTTTATTTAGTTATTAATTTACAAACATTGTCAAACATTTAACACATAATACAATACACACAATATATGATAAGTAATACAGACAGTATAGAATACATTTACAACATTTCACATATAAAAAATCAAATAAATACATAAATAATAATTTCTCATTCAAGAAACCATGATAATTATGCCCAGTATGCTTGGGAGACGAAACCTCTTGACAACGTTTTCTTTTTACCTTTTTTTTTTGTTTTTTTTTATCCTACATTTGACACATTTTCCGCCGGTGGGACGTGAGCTGACGTGGACGCGCGCCGCGGGGCCGAGTGCGCGCTTGTATCTCTATGGCTACGGGACACCGACAACACTTGCTAGCAGGTGAACTTTGAGCTAACTACTAGCAAAAGATGGAGACAAACAAACCCTCACCCATACGTGTGTTTATCAACAACATAGACTCGTATGCATCGAAACACATAGCCAAGGTAAACCCTTTTTGTTGTGAAATGTCAGTGAAAGTGAAATTAGAGACTAGACTCGATGGTTAGTTGTCAAAGAAGCCTAGCATGACCTTTAATTTATTATCTGTAAGGGAAGTGACACTTTGGTGTACAACTGGAGTACCAAATCCATTTTCATCTGTTTGCAGTTCTTGTCTGAATGTGTTTTTGGAGCTTCTGAAGGACAGACGGAGGCAGAGGAGGAGGAGGAGGAGGAGAGATTAATGAAATCAGGAAACAACAGACAAAAAGCCTTTCAGATAGTTGGAACAGTGTCTGAACAGTCTGAAGAGGAAAAAGCGCATGTGCTGGAGGTGCACTCTGTAAGTATTCTGCTAATAAACAGATATGTTAATTTAACAGTGGGACTTTTTTTTTTTTTTTTTAATGTATTTTTCATGTCTTTGCAAGAACCTTCAAAAGGATGAACTCCTTATAAAACTGCTGGACTGTGACGTCATAGTCTACAATATTACCCAGCATGCCGATCAGGTGGAGGAAGCCTTCTGGGCTGTTACAGGTAGGCATGTCTGTCTCACTATTCTATTTTTCTGAGACTCTTCACTTTGGGTTTGTTGGCGTCCATGGTTTTGGTCAGTCTACTATTTTCTGCAACGTTGGTTTGCTCTTAAATGTACTATTTTCTGCAATTTGGGAGCAACATTGATATAAATGTTTAAAAGTGTAATCAAAACAGTAGAAAATGTATTTAGGAAAAATATCACCACGATTTAAAACTAAACGTTTATTCTGTTATTATGCTTGCAGATTTGCAGGAAAGCAATGAAACAGTTTGTATGTTGTTTTTCACTTCACATCGAATAAAATAACTACAACTTTCCGTTCTCAGCACTACTTTACTTGCTCAAGGGCGTTTTCCCAAGCATCGAACATCACTCCACTGTAGAGCTCATTCGGTTCCATATTGAGAACTGTGAATAATGTGAATTAATTATATCTGTACTACTCATCAATATGTCATTATATGTAGATTTTTTTAACTTTGCTAAAATTATTTAGATATTCACTTTTATTAAAACACTGCCATATATGCAGGAGTTGTCTGTCAGCTCCACATGATGCTAACATAATTTATCTGTGAAAACATTATCACTGTAGATATAAGTACCATATGAGTTAACGGGGAAATGACTTTTCTTGTGTTGTGCTGTAGCTCTCCACAGTGAAATGGACCATTTTACCAGACCGAAGATGTTCATCCTCGTGTCCACAGTGATGACCTGGGCCTGCAGTAAACCTGTTGATGCTGTGCGTGCATCCATACCGTTCCTCTTAACTTGATGTAATTTATGTTACAGGAGTCCTTGCATCTTTATAAGAATAGCATGGCTGAAATATGTTGTTACTTCCCCTTGTTCTATGAGCCCAATAGTCAATGTTACCACTACATGGACTGGCATGAACCAAAAGAACGGTTGTTCAAATTATGTGACACTTGATAAAAGAGTTAAAGGTACAATAGGACTACTGAAATAGAAGTTACCTGCCACTCCCAGAATGCATTTCAGTGTTAAATACATGTTTGATTCTATATTGAGAAAAAAGAAAATACAGACCGCAACATAAATCAGTTCACTTTAAAATTCTTTTTCACTTTTGGATCAAATAAAATCACTGTGTTGATATAGTTTGTTTGCAGCTGCAACAAGAGAGCATTAAAAAGAACAACGAAGCAATGAAGACAAGCAAAACAAGAAGCACTGTCTCAAATTTACTACTGGCTTTTTAAAGAAATGTTATTGATTATTGCAAATGACTAACTGATTGATCATTCTAATATATATTATTGTTACTGAAAATTGCAACATTTTAAGAAGCACCTTAACTGTATGACTGTCAGTAACTATAACCCTTAAGAATGTTTCAGTGTTAAATGTATGACTTCTCTTGCTTTCTCTAGCATGTTTCCTCATGTTGGTCATCATTAACCTCCTTGTTTATGTTCTCTTACAGGACGATCCTGATCAGCCTTTTACCGATGAGCTTTTACAGAGACGTAGAACACATCCCAACTTCAAAGCCCACACTGATGTAGAGAAGAGGGTGGTGAAGAAGGGAAAAACTGTTAGTGAGAATCATCTGTTCATTTTAAATTTTGAAGTGGCTATTGCCACAGTACTGTGGGGCTACTTTCTCATTTGTCTATTATCACCGAGCCAATCAGTGCCCTTGTTATATCCTGTGTAGACTGGTACCTGTACCCTGTCCCCCTGCTGCTACAGTACTGTGGCAATAAGCATCGCACATGCCATGTGCCTATCTGCTTGCAGGAAGAGGCTAAGGTACCAGTTACCAGAAACTGGTTTGTGCACCTGTTTACACTTTCAGTTTCAGCATGCAGGCAAATAACATGAAACAGGGCAGCTGTTTTGCCTCATATGAAGAATTTGCTTGGGTTTGAATATAAATCAGCCACTGGGACAACGCTCAGAATACAGAATTCAGATAGTTTGATTGGCTCTGTGGCAATAGACAAACCCACATTTCGTGCCACAGTAGTGTGACAGTAGCCATTATGTTGAAAATTTTTAAGTGTTGCTGAAACTTTCGGAGTAGTTCATACCACTTTTTATGTGGTTTGGCTTTGCAGAACCGATCTCTGTTCTCCACCTATGTGGTGGTGTCAGGACTGCAGTATGGGATGGGAGAGCAGATCTTCCATTATTTTTTCAAGGTAATATACCAATAGGAATATAAATTAATGTACTAACAGGTGTGTGTGTGTGTGTGTGTGTGGGTGTTTTAGCAGAACAGAAAAGGGACCTTTTATTCTAGTGCCTTGAAAGCCCAGAAAAGCTCTATATGAATCCAATTCATTATTATTATTATTATTACACTTTTGCCATTTTAGCCAGCTCTTTAGAGGAGTTTCTCTTAAATGATAATCCTAAATTTTCCTCCCTTTTATCCACCATTTCTACTGAGTTTAGTTCCATCTTTTTTGGTGCACAAACTGATTCAAGATTCTAATATTTTTTTATTGTCAATTCACTAGATGCACAGGACATACAGAGAACTGAGATGTTGTTTCTCTCTCACAGTGTTATTAAAACCAGGTCATTATTTAAAATGAGAATCAGTTCTCAACAAACTTACCTGGTTAAATAAAGGATAAATTAAAAAAGAGGCAATAATAGAACAAGAATAAATAATAGGTATAAAAAATAAACTATAATAGAATATAAAGTGTATACATCAGTCTATTTAGAGTGGCAGTGTAATACAGTAACGGTTCTGAGGTGAGTAATGGATCAAAACAGCAGCAGATATGGCAATAGTGCAATGTTTGTATTAAAGTGCAGTAGACAACAGCTAATGTGTGAATATCACAGAATATAAGTGTACTAAAACAGTTGATGCTGATGGTTTGAGACAGGGAAGGTCTCAGGTTAAGTCTAAGTCTGTCTCATCTTTTGCCACAGATACTCATTATTATGGATAATTAGTTTAGAAGCAAATTTAACCTGTCAGAAGTAAACGTGACATTAGAATGTTACATCACACTTTTGTGGTAGATGTTGAGAGAACCAATAGTTATGGGCGTCAAGACTGTGGTTTGTTGAAGCAGTGAGCCTGGCTTTGCATTATGCCCCTTCAACAATGCCCAAACCTGCTGTAAAACCACAGATTTCCTCTTTTATCCTGTTCATGTTACATATACACTTATAATGTGCTTTGTAAATTTATAAATTGTAATACTTTAATATTGGGAATGGACCCCAGGAAGAATAGTCTCTACTTTGGTAGAGACTAATGGGGATCCTTAAATAAAGAAATAAAGTTCAACCAGTAAACTCAAATCTTGGTGCTCTATAAATAAAACTGTGTTGAATTAAATCGAAACTTGGAACAAAATTTTCAAATGTAACCGCTTCTCAGTCAGAATGTAGAGTTGGAACTGTTTTATCTGAAGTGCAGTTTATACCTTTTACCTTTTCTTTACTGGATTAAAAAAAAAAGGAAAAGTCCTTCAGAGAATGGGAGACTAATTTTTGGCATTTTTCCCCGTTCCTGCTCATTATTTAAAAAGAAAAACGCTTTTACAAATAATAAGTGTTTGAATTTTTCATTGAAATACATTCTGCTTATAATACTTCTTTGCTTTTCATTTTCACTTTGCATTTTTAAAGTACTTTTACAGTAACATAGTAATTTTACTGAACTTAAACATCAGACTTTTTTCTCCCCGTTCATATTGTCTTTTACCAGACGTCATGGCTGGGACAAGAACGTGAAATACCTGTGTTTGGAGATGGTTCCAACATTGTCCCCATGATTCACATCAGTGACTTAGCATGGTTGGTGTCAAGACACAAACACGCACCTACCACATATGGACACAAAACCAAACAAGAACACGTACACTCATTTCAGTAACAAGAACGTCTATTTACTGAATTTGTGTGTGAATTTGTTTTTAAGCGTGATTCAGAAAGTGATTGAACAGAAGCCGGAGACGTACTACATGCTAGCTGTGGATTATTCCAACAACACCATGGAGGACGTTGTTAAGGTGTGTGTGTCATCTGATCATTAACCCATAAAGACCCAGGCCCAATCCCAATTCACACCCTGGCCCTCCCCCTTCCCCCTACCCCTTGGCCATTGCACTTGGCACTCAACTCTCTGTCAAGGGGTAGGGGTTGAAACATTCCCCTACGAAATGGGACAACCCTTCCAGACCTGTTACGTCATCAGCAGTCATCGATGCCGCTATGAACAAATGCGACAACTTTGTTTCTAAAAGAATTCCCCATGCCGTCAGCAGCTGTAACCGTCTCTGTTACAGGGGCTTTGGTCATCTTTTGGTGGCCATGAACTGCAAACTGCATAAATGTGATCTATAACACATTGAAACAGCATTA
The DNA here is from genome assembly GCA_037367295.1 of Apogon hyalosoma. Classification (NCBI taxonomy): domain Eukaryota; kingdom Metazoa; phylum Chordata; class Actinopteri; order Kurtiformes; family Apogonidae; genus Apogon; species Apogon hyalosoma. The sequence goes on along the minus strand of JAPQRP010000017.1, from coordinate 8,653,817 downwards.
AACGGTCGATCAAATGAGTTAAGTTGTTTACGAAGAAAATCCGTACATTTGTGCATTTCTTTCATCATAATGTTGCACTTTTTTGCTGTGTTTACCTGCATCTTGCCAATGATTTGAACAGAATTATAGGAGATGTCTTATACCCCTCTGTTTGTAGCGTGGACCTGAAAAATCTCAGTTTCGAGGGCCAAACAGCCCTCCCCTTTAGCCCTTCCCCTCTGACTCATCGACAATAGGGACACCCCTATCCCTTTGTATGAATGCACAAAATAGAGGGGTAGGATTACGGGGGTCGGGGGGGGGGTGGGGGGGGTGTTAAATTGGTAT
>JAPQRP010000017.1:8632089-8644174 GCA_037367295.1 Apogon hyalosoma | reverse complement strand
ATAATGTCAACTCCAAACTTTCCCCTATGTTTTAGAGTGAAAAAGGTAACATTACATTCTGAAAATATTTACATCTACAAACTGAACATGAACAATATGAATATGAACATTCTGAAATTTCTTAAGAAAAATAAGCAGAATTTAAAAAAATATTCTGCCTCAGTTTATTTACATGAAAATGTTTACATTTACAAAAAGAAAAAAATTGGAGTTGTCAGTATTTATAGGTTAATATGATAATCTTATCTTATCTTATCTTATCTTATCTTATCTTATCTTATGACTCACTTGAGACTGAATTGGTCTATATGTGGAACCTGAGCTAAAATGATTGTCAATATCTTAATGTAATTTTTGCATTTCACAAATTCATCCCACCAGCCGGGCTGGACCCTATGGTGGGCCGGATTTGGCCCCGGGGCTGTATGTTTGACACCCCTGCTCTAGGAGAGTGGTGGATTTCAAAGCTTACGGCTGCACAAACAACAAGCGTGAACACATACTTTCCACTCAATCTGTCTCACCGACTGCTCTTTGTTTACTTGCACTCCATCACCTGGAATCAACACGAGTACGTCACTTCTGTCCAACAATGGCTTCTCCCCTTAGGTTCTGCCTCCATGCATAATTCATGTGATGAAAAGGTTCAGTGTGGTGCGTTTATGGTGATTTTTTTTTTTTTTTTTTATTACTGAATTTGCGCCTCTTGCTCATAAGTAAAACACAAAGAACAATTAATGTTGTAAACATGACCAGTACTGGTCCACTTTAAACTTAGAGTGTTGTAATGTTTGTGATGTTGTTGTTGTGTGTGCTGCAGAGTTTGTGTTTTTCCTGGATGCGTCAGACACTTTCTTGAAGGATCGGGTGATGAACCTGCCAGAGAAGTTAGTGGAGGAGAACAACTATCACCAGGAACACTTCCTGCGTAGACTGGCAAGATACAGAGAGAATAATATGCAAGATGAAACTATAGCCACTTTCTTTGATGAGGTGGACATCACTCCTCTGTACATGGGTAATTCAGGAAGCATGACGCCGTAACATTTATCTGCATCGTCACGTTTATCTGTTGGAGTCACGTCTGTTTTAACCAATACACGTCTTCCACATATCCGCTCATGTGCTGACCTGAACAACAATTATGTGCCTAAACTCACCTAACTGGGTCCTTCTTTCCTTATGTAATGGTTATGACAGTGTCATAATGTTGCCAGTGGGATTTTTTTTCCTATATTTTGATTAGTCTTGAATATCCAGACCCAGCTCCACACTTTGTCAGAGCAGCACTGGACCCCTGGAGATAGGTCTGGATTAATCCACTATCATTTATAGTGGATTCATGATTATCCACTAGTATATATATATATATATATATGTTTACACTGTTACATTTACTATTTGCACATTTTTATACTACTTTTGTATTTTTTAAATTTTACCCTTTCACACAGTATATGTCTAATTTGCACATAGTTTCAGTTGCACACTATTTTGTGTTTTATATTTTTCTAATATATGTCTATCTTTTGTGTTGTTATTTAGAAGTAAGTGCACTGTCGCAGGTAGAGACCACCTGCAATTGCAATTTTGTTGCACAACTGGAGTAATGACAATAAAACGTATTCTATTCTATTCTATTCTATTCTATAATTCTGCAAATTTGGGTTTTTATTTTTCTTAACTTTCTTAGCTTTCTTAAATCCCACTCGTCTTGGTCAGAACTAAGTCCAGGTTATAACGAGGCTTACGCTGTCGGGGGCCGACACAAGTATAGCCATGAAATCCTCCCAATCCTCTGCTATATAATAAAGCAAATAAACGATACAATATACATACAAGGTACAATATGACATCAACTAAACTTCGAATAATAAGGAAAAGATTGATATTTATGGATGATCGATATGAAGCAAATTTGAGCCTGATTGGCCTACTATATTTATTAATAATGTCCAAAAAAACCCAGATTTCTCAGCAGAAGCGCAACCATTTGGACAAGTGATAATATTCATAGAGCATCCAAAATCAAAAGGGTTCTTCTCCTTGGGGTCACCTATGGTGGTGCTAAAGGGGGATAGTTATCACGTTCTCACGAAGGATATCTGACCTGAATAATCTCAGAAAAGTATTTGCTCAAGAATGTAAAAGGAAATATATTAGATATTTGTTGGATGATTAATATGAACCAAATTGGAACTTAATTTGCCTACTATTGCCTTAATAATGTCCAAAAAAACTGATTTTTCAACAGAAGCTCCCCCAACTATTTGGAAAAAACACACCACCTAGTGTCAAAATATAACACTGTGTAAACTCAAGGTAGCAGCATAAAGAAAGATAATTTTTAGACAATCGATATTAACTCAATTTGAGCTTCGTTGACCTGATAGTGGCAGAATAATGGTCACAGAACCAATTTTTCCCACAAAACTCCACCTAGTGAATGAAAATGACACCATATGAACTCTGGATGGTAGCCAGAAAATGGATATTTGTAAGATGATCAATATGAACCAAATTTTATTTCAATCAGCCTATTATTGCTTGATTTATAACCAAAAAATGGATTTTCAACTAAAGCGCTCCCATTTAAATGACTTATAATACTCATAGAGAAGCTGAAATTGATAGGATTCTTCCACCAGGGGTCCCCTGTGTTGGTTTATCAAAGGAGAAGAAATCCAACCAAATCTGCCCGGATCCGGCGGTGTTCAGGCTAAAACCATTATATCCCCAAAACTCCATTTCAGGGATATAATAACAGCTGTTTTGCAAAATATTGTTGATGTAGCTTGTGATAGTGGAACATTTGTTCGTGAAGAATGAAGTTGAGGAAAACATCACATAAAAACACATCTTTATCAAACATGTTATTTTAAACACACAGCTGCAGAGTGGAGGTTGTTGTTTCACGCATTGGAGGAATTAAAAACAGTAACATACAGGGGGTCAGTAAATGCTTTCTGCAGACTACATCCTTGAGCCAGACTATATTTTGGTTACACTACTCAAAGCAGACGTTGGCTGGAATTCGTGGTTATTATGGTCTGCATCTGGAACAAAGACAGTTGGAGCTGGATACAACCTTAGGAGAAGAGTTGTTTTTATTTCTTTAAAGGAGTCAAACATAAAGAGGCTGATTTAAATGATTCTCTGATGAATGAATAATCTGCTGCCCTGGTTGTCTTCTCCAGAAATCACCAGCAGCGGTGAAGCAGACTGTCTGCTCCTGATGCAGAAGATCTTGGACACGGTTGGCCAGCCCAGAAACTACGGCACCAGTATTCAGGAGGTGAAAGAGGAGGAGAAAAGGAGGGCTGAGGGGAGGATGAGGCAGGAGGCTCAGGAGAAGGCAGAGGAAGAGCAGAGGGAGACAGAGGAGGCCCAGCAGAGGGCTCAGAGATGGGAGGACTGGGTAAGAGGAGGACCCATAGTACACATCAGCTGAGAGCTTCACTCACATCGTCAGCCTAAACATATTCATTCATTCCTTCATTTTCTGAACCCGCTTGATCCTCACTAGGGTCACGGGGGTCGCTGGAACCTATCCCAGCTTCTTATGGGTGAAGGCGGGGTACACCCTGGACATGTCACCAGTTCATCACAGGGCTGACATATACACTCACACTAATGCACAAATGTGAGCTTTAAAGGTCCAGTGTGTAAGATTTAGGCAAATCACAGTCAGAATACTTTTAATTCCAGGGGAAATTGTTGTGTGTTACAGTTGCTCCGTGCAAGTATAATAACAAGTAGAAGGAAAGAAATCATCAATTCTACCAGATATATACTGTATATGCGCGCACACACACACACACACATATATATATATATATATTCATTCCTTCATTTTCTGAGCCCGCTTTATCCTCACTAGGGTCAGGGGGGTCGCTGGAGCTTATCCCAACTACTTATGGGAGAAAGCGGGGTACACCCTGGATGAGTCGCCAGTTCACGGCAAACTGCAAAGGACATTCCATAAACATAAATAAATAAATACATTCTGGAAAAAAACTTTTGCATCATGCTTTTTCACCAGACCCATCTACTGATGTAACTGTTTAATTCCTGTTGATCAATTAACCCATAAAGACCCAAACTTCCACCGACGACCAAAAGCATCAACTGTAATATCTGCTGATCCATTAATCCTATCAATACATGTAAATAACTGGTGTAAAATGCAGTTTGTCGTCTTTTCATGGTCATCAGATATGACCCATTTGGACGTTCAGAGGCTCTAGTTACTGTAAAAACTCCATCATCTTCTACAACATTGATTCACCAGTAAAACCCATGGAGTTGGATCAATGACAGTGGATGGACAGTACTTTGTTTATGATCAGTTAATGATAGATTTGACAAAAAAAGTCCCTTTTTCTTCGGTTTTCTCTGTTTGTGATATAATAACCCTCAACTTTTATCTGAGCTTTTATGAACATCTACACGATCAGTGAATTAAATTTGGGAAAACAGCTGATTTTCCCTGCAAAAAAGCACAAAATAAAGGAGGTAATATTATAATAAATGGTGATAAATACCTTTAGAATGGTGAAGTAGAGAGAAAAATGTATTTGGAAATTGACATAAAAGTAGCACTGGGTCTTTGAGATATACACATATTAAAACAAAATTAGAACAGCAATTTGTACAAAATGTATACTAGACAAATATCAGTATAAATCAAACAAACATAAATAAGTGTGCACATATATTGTTGTGTTTAATTATAATTATTTGCTTATAAAGTTGAAGTTTAACTTAAGAGGATCTAACTGCAGAAGGGAATATTCATCCATGTTGAGACTGTTCTTTTTCTTTTTGGACATTTCCTTTTGGACTCTTTCAGACTAAGCGTTTGCAGGAGGTGCGGCAGCAGGAGGAGGATCTGCTGGAGGCCCGGTCAGCCCCGATGAGGGACTACCTGATGACCCACATCATGCCCACTCTAACCCAGGGTCTGATGGAATGTTGCACAGCCCAACCACAGGATCCAGTGGACTTCCTGGTAAAATAAGTGTTCAGTTCATCCTATTTTTCCCTTTGAGGACAAACCTGATCATCCGTTTGTTTTTGTCTTATTCCAGGCAGAGTACTTGATCAAGAACAACCCCTTAAACTACTGAAATTAAAGGTAATTCCTTATGGTTTTATCTTCACACAGAACTCAGCGTTGTCCTCCGTCTCTTCATTTTCCTGTGCTCTTCAGAATATTAGACTAAAGTCAATTAAAAGCAGCAATTCTGTTAGAGTTTTTGAGTCTTGTCACAGCGTTTCAGCCATCGTTTGCCAAGTGTCCCTCGGTTCACGCTGGGATTTTGATTAGGTCTGATTTGTAAGCAGCCCATTCTCCGCCCCTGTTGTATTTACGCACGGCTTTGTTTGGGCTCTTGTGTGCTGGCCATTACTTAAAAGCACCCTAAAAAAACGGATGAAAGTGCTGATGAAGCCAAAAGCTAATTAGGAAGTTAATTTGCGTAATGAACTTGGGGTTCGCTTGTTAAACTCCAAAGTAGACATGCTCGGGTCATAATTACTTCGATTTGGCTTCCGATATCCAGGAAGGATAAATGTTACAAATGGCATCTAATTTGTGTCTCTCTCATGTTGCCACTCGTGACTCCAAAGTATACATAATTGGCTGCTACGGAACACCAAATTATTTCATTGTACATACTTAATCACCACATGGGGAAATTAGTCGAGTTTATTTGGGAAACATTGTGACGCAAAATGCTGCGAGACAATTTAAAAGCACCATCTGTGAATCCCAGGTACAAAATGACAAAGAGTTTCCTGAAAGTAACACACACTTTCAGCATGTATGGTCAGGGTGCGATTTGTATAAAAAACAGAGGGGGCGGGGTGGGGGTTTAATCATGAAAAAAACAAGCAATCAACAGGCCTAATTCTTTTTTAAGTAAACAGTAGGCCCTATTACACGTCGAACAGTCGAACATTCATCTTTAATGCAAACTAAAAATACATGATACATTTAATTTTCTCCGACGGCCGCACCTGCGATGTGGGAGTGGCCTAATGAAGTTTCAGGACCATGGATAAGGGCCGATCACGCCAACATGGTAGAGGATTTACGGCGAACGGGCGACTCAATCAGACTGTAAAACCGAACATAAAACCAAATCGATTCTGATGCAGTTGAACATGTACATCGGCGGCTGCAGGCGTATGAGCGGATCAGCAGGTTACCTGGGGGTCGGGTTGGGGCGGGTCAAACAAAACGTCACTTTCAGACACACACAGAGAGAGAGAGAGAGAGAGAGAGAGAGACTGATATATAGGCTACAGAGAGAGAGAGAGGTAAGGTGTACAGTCTATTTATGTGCATGGGGACGTTTGTGAATTCTGAGACCGCCGACAGTTCAGTTCAGGTGAAAGTACCACAGAGTCGTGCGTACTGTGCACGTACTGTGAGCGGTCTGCTTTGGGTCCACCTCGAGTACGCATGGACGTCTGCGGGGTCAAGTACGCCCGACTCTGTGGGGCCTTTAGTGTCAGCAAGGTAGGCTACAGGTGTAAGAAAAGTCAGCCACAACCTGCCTGTTATTTCAACTGGTTTTTAATCATTGACGGGGGTTGACCCCCCCAGGATGAAATTCATTCAGCAGAAGTAGGGATGTAAAAACCAGAGGGGGGGGGGTTGATCTCCCCCATCCCCCCCCAGTAAATCACACCCTGTGTATGGTCATGTAGTATTCAGTGTAGAGGGAGTGAACGACACAGGTATTTACACCTGTTTTAGTATTTATTGTTGTATCTGTAGAGAATATTTTCATATTTGGAACCTCTCCTGTTTTGTTTTTTTTTTCCCAAGATTTGATCAGTTTCAGGTTGTATTTGGCAAAATCTCACAGCTGCAAATAATACTTCTGGAAATGTTCATGTGAAAGGGGTGTGATGAATGAGGGAAAAATATGTAACTGATAGGAAGAATCAGGCAGCAAATGCAGGTGTTATTTCTAAATATCAGCGTTTTTGTCAGTCTACACTAATACTACTACTACTAATAATATTAACAATAATGATACTACTACTACTACTACTACTACTAATAATAATGATGATGATGATAATACATTTTATTTGTAGGAGCCTTTCAAAACACTCAAGGACACCAGAGAGTGAAAAAAGTACAAAAACAACCAGTTATGTACGATAAAATACAATATAAAAGGGAATGTACAAAGATACTAAAAACAGTCCAATTTGAAAAGTACAGCTGTAGATAAAGAGAAAAAGCTTATAAACAAATGATTTTTCAGTCTGGATTTTAAAAGGTGAAGCTAGTGAATATCTGTGAATTGTAACAGCTACTGCTTTCAGTGTTTTCCGTGCAGATAAATGTGTGCAGATGTGTATGTATGCAGGTGTGTATGGGTATACATATATATTTATGTGTGTGTATGTGTAGATACGTATATATTTGTATAGTTTTTACCCTCGGCCACACTGGCCGTGCAGGGTATTGTCGTCAGTTGGTCGTCCGTCCATCTGTCCAAAAACTTTGGCATGCACTGATAAGTCATGCCGAGGGTTTTCAAGTGCATGCACGTTATGTTTTATATGCATATATTGTAATTGTTTTTATCTCGAATAATTTTTGTTTTGTTTTTTACTAATCCAATGGTGAGCTTTTCGCATCGAAATTTCATTCATAATGTGCACCAGTGAGTGTATGTTCTGTTTGACACTAAAGCGGCTATTCTATTCTATTCTATTCTATTCTATTCTATTCTATTCTATTCTATTCTATTCTATTCTATTCTATTCTGTTTCTGAGTTCAGCTGCTACAGAGTTGTAGAGTTAGGGTCAGTTGCATTTCCAAAACAGACTGATCCCAATGAATTGTATTGTACGTCACTCCAGTTCTTACATCATTTGGTGTGCTATACATACGCATTTTTGACCTTTCGCATGTTATTAACACCATTTGATCGCGTGTCAATTTACGCCAAGATCTCCAGCTCACATAACCTCTAACCCCAAGTGTTCATACATCTGTAGACATGCTTATTTCGAGATTTAACAAGCTTAAGTCAAGAATCTTGTCAAGTGAAATGATCTAGCTGCATGGACAGATGTTTCACTTGTTTTGAGTGCCTTTTTCCTCAGATTTAGTGTTTTTATCTTGTTTTTGGACACTCCTTTTTTGTAGTGTATGTGTTTTAAAGCGAAAATGTGAGTTCTTCCAATTTACCCCAGGGACATTTGCTGTAGTGTCAAAATCAGCAGATGGAAAAATGTTAATTGTTCAAATTGTCACATCATATGGAGAAAATGTGATTTTTTTTTTTTTTGGTTCTTGGAAATTTAATGCACTAAGTTTTTAATTCTTTTGTCTCTTTTTTTGCTTAGGAACAAAACTCTTGTCAATCCTACTTGTGGAGTTGCTGGGGTTTTGAGTATCACAATAAAATATTCTTTAAATTGTTGAGAACACTGGTATAAAGTCCTTTTTTTTTTCACCTTGGAAATACAGGTCTGTCAAAACACTCTTACTCTAAGATCCTCTTACTGTTCATCCTATGGTGCAATGCATGCCGTGTAAATGAATATTACGTGTATTATGTGATTTTCATTGTAAAAGGAGTGAACGCTGACATGAAAACCATAACCTAATCCAGACAAATCAGAGAATGAATGTAGATGAAAATGACCTGCTATTGAGTTTGCATCTCAGACGTTTCTCCATTACACCTAAAACACTGTCACTGAAAGCTCTGGGAAACTGTTGACATGTACGATACTGTAAATTCAACATGGAACAGTGGATCAGGAACAAACAGGTCCAACAATGTCCTGAACAGAGGTTTTTATTTCCTGTTTGGCCTCTTCTATAAACCAAAGTTTCAGCTGTTTTGCTTGTAAGTTGATCCGTGTTCCTGTTTGTCCAGAACACAGGTGTCAAACGTATGGCCCGTGGGCTAAAACCGTCCCTACCGTGGGGTCAAATCCAGCCCGCGGGATGAATATGTTACATGCAAAAATTTCACCGAACATATTAACAATCAAGGATCTTCAAATCATTTTAGCCCAGGTTCCACATTCAGACCAATGTGATTTAAAGTGGGTTGAACCACTAAAATAATAACATAACCTCTTAATAATGACAGCAAAGAAACACCATAAGCAACACTATATTTATACTGTAAAAGTGGTTATAAGAATAAGTCATCCTTTATATTTTAGTTACATCACCTGCTGTTTTTCACATGCAGTTGAATTAACCCATAAAGACTCGGATCTACTTTTGTGGCACTTCCAAAATTTTTATTTTATTTTTTTCATATTTGACTTTTCTTAAGTGATATATCACCATTTAATATAATATTTTTCTCTGTATTTTTTTTTTTCCAGTGAATTCAGGTATTTTCCTATATTTACTGATTATGTAGATGTTCATAAAAGCTCAGGTTAAAGTTGGCAAGCTGCGTTTTACACCAATTATTCACATGTATCAGTAGATGCTTTTGGTCAGTAGTGGCTGTTTGGGTCTTTATGGGTTCAATTTTTTAAACAGTTACATTTCGAGCTTCAAAACTTCAACAGATCTTCCATGTGCTTTAGTGACAGTAACTGTATTTGACCACTAGGTGTCAGTATCAGATCATCTATAGCTGCCGGGATTCGTCTCCGCGGAAAGCTGATGATTATGGGATTTCTATGTGTTCTCAGGCTTGAGATGAGCTTTGATCAAATGTTTTTTTTTTTTTTTTTTTTGTGGGTTTTATTTGATATATTAATTCAGTGAATTTAGAAGGTACAACTGTCCACCCTCCCACTGCTGCTCCTGCCGTAAAGATGGGAGACGCAGATGATGAACGAACCCAAGATAAAGTAAAAAGTAGAGTGAACGTCTGAGCAAATAGTCCTGGTGATGCCACTGGATCGGATCCTCAAGTATGGACTGAGAGTTTTGACAGACAGTTATTTCCCAGGCTGGGAAAATATGCTACCGTTTTTAATTTAGGAAAATATCGAATCCAGTGTAACAGCTCACTCTGCTATATTTTGGACTAACAGCCAGGATAAGATTTAATTTGCAGTAAATATCAGAACTCTATGTGAATGCCACACTGGTGAAAAGTGATGCCATCCATGATATTACTTCTCTTTACGTCGTTCATCCACTGCCGACTGAAACCATCTACTGATCTAAAATGTTTAATTACTTCTGATCCACTAATTCTATCAATACATGTAAATAATTGGTGTAGAATACAGTTTGTCATCTTTTCATGGTCATCAGATATGACCCATCTGGACGCTCAGAGGCTCCGTAGTTACCGTGGAAACACCGTCATCTTCTCCAACATCGATTCCCAAATAAAACCCACAGACTTTGATGAATGAAAGTGGATAGAGACACTTGGTTTATGTTCAGTTAATGAGAAATTTGACCACTTTTTCTTCATTTTTCTCTGCTTTTGATACAATAACTCTCAACTTTAATCGGCGCTTTTATAAACATCGACACGATCAGTGAATTAAACATTAAAAAAAACACCTGAATTTCACTGAAAAAAGCAAAATACAGAGGATGACACGATAATAAATGGTGATAAATCATTTAAGAAAAGTTCAAAAGAGAGAGGAATTCATTTAGGAACTGCCAGAAAAGTAGCACTGGGTCTTTATGGGTTAATCTGGGACGCATGCAGTCCAGTACTGAAGTACAGCATCTGCACGATCAGAACAAACACCCCTGAATCAAACGTTCCCATCCAAACTATGTATCTACATCCCGATTATATACAGATACCAGGTGGAAACTGGGGCTTTAACTTATTCAGCAGGTAAACAAGTGGCTCCCAACATGGGTGTCAGGTAAAAGGTTACAAAATAAATCTCAGAGGTAGCAGAATGATAAATAGAACATAATAAAAACAATGCTCTCTTCCTTTTTTTTTTTTTTTTTTTTTTTTTTAAGAAAGTACAGCTTTACTTCTCGAAACCAGACCCTCACCTCCTTAGGTTGTATCCACCACACCGGAGAATTCCACAGTGTTGTGAAGTCACTAAAAGACACGTATTTGTGTTATAAATCAGTCCACTGACCCTTTATCGGGCAAGTGACTGTTTTTGGTCATTTCCCTACACATTCACATTACAAAACAGTGGACAATGAGTCACCGATCTCAGGTCCAGTGTGGTCTCCAGGGTCTGTAAGGTCCACCTGTGCATGAACAGTGAGCGGACCTTGCTTTGTTCGGTACCATGAAGTAATGGTACTAATGTAAGGAATGATGTTCAAAGGGGTCATGTGGACGTGGACAGGGGTCTGGATCAGCACTGATGTTGGTCTGTGTTCTAAAATACATGTTCATTTCACCTTACATGTGTTTTTCTTGTATTTTTATATATACTTATTGGATTTATTTTTTTTTTTTTTTTATTTGTTTGCCACTTACGGGCAAAGAACCAAATACGGTAACTTAAGTGACTTTGATTTTCTGTTTGGATTCATATTTGGGCTGGAGCGGTGAGATTTCAGTGTCGGGGCTGACCGGGTACGAACGCCCAGCCTGTCCATTTTTAAACATCCAACAGCTCAAGAAGTTACGAATCACAGTGTTAAACCTGTTACAGAATCCAAGTTGCACTCGGTGTTCAGCAGTTGTTCTGACTTCCGTAGTTTTCCAGACTCGTTGCCAAAAGCGACAGCACCAGGAAGAACCTTTAACATTTGGCCTCAGATGAAATATACACTCCTCCGACATATCTAATACAAGCCATCAGTCGCAGTAAGCCGTGTGGGTTTGAGTGTGTGGCAGCATCTGGACTGAATCCACTCTCACTGATGCTGGTCACTGTTCCCTAACACCCCTTAATCCACGGACGGATGACACACACACATCCATCCACACACAAATGAAGCGGACACATGCGTGCTCACACGTACAGAACTGACAGACAAACATTCACACACACTTAGAACCACACCTACACATGGACGACCACTAACTCCCAGCTAATGCACCGAAACACTTTTAGAGACAGACAGAATGCACACAACGAACTGCTGGTTTAAGTCGTCGGGGGAACCCGCCGCCGCCCGCC
>JAPQRP010000017.1:8552559-8570004 GCA_037367295.1 Apogon hyalosoma | reverse complement strand
GGAGGAAAAGTCGAGTCTCTGCACAAGAAATGTTGCATTTTAGAGAGAGACGCAACAGGAATTCTGTGGCCTTGAATATTGATATGTAGAAAAAGTTATTTTGCTGTAGAATGAACGAGAAGGGCACTTGCATACCTCTGCCACGGCCCCACATTAGTACTCCAGTGTTTTTAGTCTTTTTGGTTTGTATTAAAGGATCATGCATCCATTTTCATGAAACCTGGAAGGGTCGGGCATGGGCTAAGGACAAAACTAGTTACATGTTAGCGGCCAAAACTATTGAAAAACTGTATCTATGACCCAAGAAGAGGAAGGTGTATTCTGGAATTTGATATAATTAGTGGACTTGCACGATGGAGCCACACAAAGGCACCACAGATCCATGATATAAGTCATAGTTTGGCATTCTAGTGTGATCAATCATTTATGGAAATGGCAGACAAACAGCCAACAAATTGATTTAACATCTTCTCACTGCAGTCTTTTTGGTTTGTAGTACTGGATCATAACTAAAGTATCACATTCATTTTCAGAAAACCTGGAAGGGTCGGGCAAGGGCTAAGAACAAAACTATTATATTTAGGGGCGACATGAAAAAGTACATAAATATATAAAATAGCTGTCTTATCAAAAGGAATAAGAGATGGGCCATGATTTTTAAACACAAAAAGATGTTGTCATAATAAAAAAAAACATCCATTAGTGCATGTGACATCATTTTGTCTCTAGAATATTCTTTAACCTTGTTTTGATCAGTACCTGGCATAAGGCCCATCCGGCTCTGGGTGTCTGTCTGTCTGTCTGATGTATATGTGACCCACGACTGGACTTACTCTCTGACCCATAACTGACTTAACTGATGCTTGTTAAAGTTCTAGATCAGGGATGTCAAACTCATTTTAGTTCACGGGCCACATACAGTACATCCCAACATAACCTGAAGTGGGTCAGACCACTAAAATACAGTAATAACCTAATAATATATATAAATAATGTCAACTCCAAACTCATGTTTTAGTATGAAAAAAGTAAAATTACATAATGAAAATGGTTACATCTACAAATTAGATAAAATGTGAAAATAAAACATGACTAACTATAAACAAATGAGAATTTCTTAAGAAAAATAAGTGCAATTTTAACAATTCTATGCCTCAGTTTATCATATACACATGTGTATTACAACTTACAGATCACAGTGGATCTACAAATACACAAAACACTTAGTAAAAGGCAAAAATATTGATAAAATTACACTTATTTTTATTAAGACATTTCAGGTTGTTCATATGTGTTCAGTTATTCACATTTCTTTAAAGGATAATTTGTATTTGTAGACATTTTCATATCATTTTACTTTTACACTAAAACAAAGAGAAAAATTTGGAGTTGTCATTATTCATAGGTTATTATATTATTTTACTGGTCCAACCCACTTGAAATTGAATTGGGATGACTGTGGAATGTGGTGTCTTCAGTGCAATTTTGCATTTCGCAGATCAGACCCTTTGGCGGGCAGGTTTTGGCCCACGGGCCGTATGTTTGACACCCATGCTCTAGATTAATGTCAGAGTAGCGCACATCAATTTTCAGTGGGTGTCCAACTGTTTTTTATTAGTGATAGAAGCCGTTTTCAGTGTTGCACAAAGCAGTGTAAGGCACAAAATTACCCTGCAACAAAGTTTACCTGGTATTGTTTAGTTCTTTCACTGTCAGTCATTGTCTAATGTTTGGGCCTGTTCCTCCTTTTACATCACTGTTAAGTCCCTTCCTGCTACATATAGACTACACTTCACTTATTTTTTGTGTTGTTAAAAGCTAAGCAATCATCAAATGGTGGTTTACAAGTGTTGTGCTCAGATTGCAAAATCTTTATATATACCTGCGGCCTCTGCTGATGAAATAGCAGATGTAACTTATCCCCTCAATAGTCAAATAGCCACAACTGATTACCAGTGATTATTGAATAGTATTTAACCCCTGTGCCCTCCTCAAATTTACTACCCTCTGGACACCTTTGGGACAACTATGCACATGCACAAAAAACTCCCATAAAATCATCACACAAAGGCCTCACAGCTGTGTGATTCAGACAAGCTTCACAACTGATGTAATATCTAGAACTCTATATAGTTTGGCATTCTAATGTGATCAGTCAGTTATTAAAATGGCAGATTTTAACAGCCAAGAAACTGATTTATCTTCTTCTCACTGCAGCTCTAATAAAGATAAAACTGACAATCATCATTCAAGCATTTACATCAACTGAATCTACATGGCACTTCCTCAGAAAATTTGCAAATAGAATAGAATAGAATAGAATAGAATAGAATAGAATAGAATAGAATAGAATAGAATAGCCCTTATTGTCACTGTGTGTTCAGTGAAATTAGGAGTGCTACTCCAGTCATATAAAAAAACAACACATCAGAAAATAAGACTAGAGCAAATATAAAATTAACAACTAAAAAGTAAAATAAGAAAATAGAATTTATAACTGAACAAAAGTAAAATAAGAATAGAACTGAAGTAGAATAATGTAAAAATAGACATTAAATATGAATAGACACAATATTATCACTATTAATAGTATGTATATCTATGAATATTTACAGTATTAATAGTATGTATATCTATGAACATATATGAATGAATGGTCATCATCCTATTACAGGACATGTCTAGTTTTTTTTTTTTCTTCGAGTGCCTAGTTTCACTCTTTATGTGCTGGAACTGAAATTGGGAGTTTCCTCTTGAGAAACCATAAATGACGTAGCTCCTGTGACCTCCTGGTTTAAGAAGTTGTCTCAGATGGTCCTCCCTCCCTGCCCTCGGATACCTCTGCTGTATTCTGTGGTGTGGTTCCAGTAGGTGACTGGCTGATCTGGTAGCAGTGTGAACCCTGGTCCCCTCGGCTGCTCGAGGCCGTTCCCCGCTGCCCTCTGAGGCGTTGCTGGGAGGTTTGTTCTGCCTGGTTGCTGTTGTCTGCCCAGGTACTCTATTCCCCAGAGGACCGGTGTCATCATGATGCGAGCTGAAACCTGAGCGCTGACTACATGCATGGTCAGGCCTTCCTGTCACCTACCCACCCTACTGGGACTGACCGTGACAGGGAGGGTGCCTGGAAACATACCCAGAGACCTCTTTGTTTCACGCTGTTCCTAAAATAAGAATCCCTGCTCCTTCAAACGGTGCCCTCGGTGATGTACGTTTCCCACAGCGATTTCTCCATAGACTCATACAAACACATGTATCTGTTCTCAGGTGTCACCTTGTGCTTCTCACATTCACAACATTCACAAGGCAAAGGTGTGGATGGTTAGCATTTTAGCATATGAAATGTTTTGTTTTCTTCTAAGGATACTCTACATTAGAACGAGCTTGCGTCTGTTTCATTATGGAGTTACAATTAGATCTGAGCCTGTTACATCTATGGAGTTGGCAGCGAGATGATGGTGCACACAGTTGTGGCAGATCAGTGTACACTGTATAGCGATATGCGTACGTGTTTTGACTCATCCTGTGTACTTTCTATTGGGTGAACTACAAATACAGCCGGCACGACCTCCTTAGGATAGGAGTTTATGTTTTAAAGGGATCAGTTCAATAACAGAATATATGCTTGTGTGTGAGTGATGGGTTTCAGCTTCTTTCTTTATCTATTTATTACCCCGCCCCCCAAAGGGGAGGCAAGAGGTATTGTTTTTGGTTCGGTTTGTTTCCTTGTTTCTGCGTTTGTTTGTTAGCATGCTAGCAAAAAAAACAAAAACAAAACAAAAAAAAAACAAACTACTGGTTGAATTCATACCAAATTGGGTTTATAGATTGCCACTGACCAAGAATAGATCTCATTATGTTTTAGGAACAGTAGGTCAAAGTTTAAATTTTTTATGAATTATTAAAATCTTTGTCCCCCCATTTACTTATAATGGGTGACATTTCAAATGTATGTAGCAGCAAAACTATTGGTTGAATTCATACCAAATTGAGTGCATAGACTGCCAGTGACCCAGAATAGATGTTATAACATTTTGGGAAAAGTAGGTCAAAGTTCAAAATGTTTATGAAATTTTTTTTACATATTTTTTTCTCCCACTCATAATGGGCAAAATTTCACATGTCTACAAAAACATCAATTTTGTTTCAGTTTACTTCAAACTTGGCACATATATGGAGGCAATTGATATGCTGACATCAGCACATGCATTGACATGATGACATCAGCCAAAATAAGCAACAATACGCGCGAGGGGAGGGGTTTGTTGTGCCTGGAACCACTTGTGTTAGTTGCTTCTATTTGTATGTTTATAGATTTTATACATGATGTACAGATTGGGTGGCTCTTTGAAATTTCATTGTCCTTGTTACAGTGACAATAAAGCTATTCTATTCTTTCTATTCTATTGTAGATTAGTTTGTGTTTCAGCCACATGTTAAACACAAAAACTACAAGACATTCACCTTCAAACTGAGACTAATACATGCATATTTGTCTAACACTTCCATTTTTACAAGTCTAATCCTAACCCAAGTCCAGGGCTATGAAAATGGATGTTAAGATAAGAGCTGAAAGGACAATAAAAGCTCTGTTCAGTTTTTTTTTTTTTTTTTTATCATATGAGAAGTGAAAGGGCTTTTGTTTTGAAATGACACTGTAGTTTTAACAGCTCAAACTTGTATGGATCAAAATGACATCTTGGCATAAATATGACTATTTTTATGTATTAAACAGAGGAAATAAGAAATAAAGGTCAGCCTCCTTCACACAGAGAAATGGTACTTTCTGAAGCTAAGAGCAATAAGGGCCCAGGACAGTATCTAGGGTTTTTGACTTCCAAAAAAGTGCTATATAAGTGTGATGTATTATTATTATTATTATTATTATTATTATTATTATTATTATTATTATTATTATTATTATTATTATTAGTAGTAGTAGTAGTAGTAGTAGTAGTATCCAAGAAATATGTGTATGATTTAATGAAGGATGCGGACCAGTAATAAACCCGGATGTAAGATATCCGGACCTTTTGAGCTGAAGAATCATCGAAAAGCTTGGAGTGGAGAGTGATTTAGAGAGCAGGCTGTCAACACTTGGCATTTGAATCTCTATTTGTTTAGCAAAAACTGTCATGTAAAAAGTGGATCAAGTTCAAACGCACAGTAAAAACTCCTTCATCCTTTAAAGCTGTAAAATACTTTACTGTCCTTTCGGCTTAACCCTCAAAACACCGCTGTCGTCCCCCTCCACAGGACCACTGACTCAAGACTTTCAACCTCCTTCCTGTTGTCTTCTCTGGATAAACATTTGTTGCCTGTCATTTAATGTGCTACCAATTAAATTCAATATTAACTTCACACATACTTAATAGAATCAACATAATCCAGCTATTTTGAACACTATATTCCTCTAGATCAGTCATCGTAACTGTTGTCGTCCAGTTTGAGTCACTGCAGGTTTGTGTCTTATTTTTCCAGCAAAACTGTTATTTGTAGAAACTTACTTATAGGCTATAGACCACTTCGGAGTCGACATCACAGTCTACGTCAAGGCAACTGGTGGCAGAAAAGACACTGTATATCAACAGAGGTAAACTGAGAGATCGGAGAGCATAGAGAGAAAAGAGGAGGAAAAATGTCTTCTTGTGCTATAGGTTGTCAGAATAGAAATACTAAAAAAAAAAGCAACCACTTTTACTGAATACCGTTGCTGAAGGCCTTTGAGGCAAACCATAGACGCTTATGGTTGAAGCCATTAAACGGAGAAACTGGACGGATGAAACTGATTGAATCAGCAGCGATTTACATTGTTTAATTTACAATGTAATGTAAACAGCACTTAACCAGCCATGCAAGTGCAGTTGGCTGTCAGTATATAGTTGGCTGACTTGTCGATCTTGTAAAACTGCATTTGATGTCCTTGTCACTGACTAGCACGTCGGTCTACAACACACGAAAACCATCAGACAAATCTCGACAGCCTGTTATATGTTCTTTGTGCTCTTAAACTGAAGGATCAAACAGGATGTTCACTATTAAAAAGTGACACGGGCACAGTGAATTCTGGTCAAACGTTACCGATGGCTGCATATGTGAGTTTTCTCCCGTGAATTGTGCAAGTTACCCTTAAAATGTCCGGTGCAACACTCGGTATTCAATATCCTGGACATGACCGCAAAGTACAAAGTTATAGGCATGGAGGGGTTTATGCCTTGAGCTTTTGTTTTGTGTAAACGCTGGGTTTTTCGACCAGATGTAAACAGATGTCCGGTCACTGTAGCTCGGTCCATTTGATTGACTCTCCGCCCACTGAGCCGACAGCGAGTCTGGATCAGGAAACCTCACCCCACTGTTAATGGTCAACTTATCTTTGGAGGACACCTTGTCTCTCATTGACAGACCGTTAAAATAATCGGAGAAGGCCTTGTTATCTTCCATTACTCGGTTTCTGTCCTGATTTTAACGTTTCTGACATCATGCACTTCCATGTACTGTTGGCACCACAACTGTCCCTTTCTGCCACCAGTTAGGCCCCGCCCACAAAATATTTCCTCAACATCGAAATGGTCTATGACAGGAAAAGTTTACAGAATAAAAGTTATGGTAATCATAGCAAAAGCCATCATGTAAAAAGTGGATAAAGTTGAAACGCAAAGTAAAAATCCTTCATAGTTTAAAACTTTAAAATACTTTACTGTCCTTTCGGCTTCCCCTCAAAACACCACTGTCGTCCCCCTCCACAGGACCACTGAAACAAGCCTCTCAACCTCCTTCCTGTTGCCTTCCCTTCCTGTGCACCAACACACACACACACACACACACACACACACACACACACACACACACACACACACACACACACACACCATGCTGCTGTAATTATCACTCAGTGAGACAACCACTCTCTAACAGCTACACCTTGCTGACATGCGACATTCAGGAGAGGACACTCTCCGCCGTTATCACCGAGCTCCTCTGCTGAAGAACAGCTGACAGGACTCTCACAGCGGCGAAATCCAAAGCCAAATATTTAACCGTCAAACAGGTAAACAGGCTGCAGAGGCTGCCTCGTCCGACCCACTATTAAGAGAGCATGGGCTGGGGGGGAAGTTTAGTTCATTAGCTGAGTTGACAGAGTCCCCTGATAAGGATGTATAAACAGCTCCACCTTGCAATGGCTACAGAGAGAACTTGCCCCTCGGAAAGGAAAGGCTGCTTTCCACTAGGGCCAGGGTCTATGAATATTTTAGATGGGTAAATAATTAATAATTAACAGCAAACAGGCCAGTGATCAAATGGAGCAGCGTAGCAACAGACATGAAAAATCAGACTCTTGTAAACAAAGACGAGAGGACCCAGATTTCCTCCCCTCTCGCCACCTCTTTCTCTCGGCTTTTAAATATGCGCATCTTCAATCACCCCCCACGTTGTCGTAAAACCGCACACATACAAAAGGCACATGTATGAACACACAAACTCCATATCTGCGACTCTGTCAAACAACACAAAGTGCTGCCATAACCCCCTCCGTCACTCACTCACATTCATACCCACACTTATTTTCCTTCAGAAGAATGAAATTTTCACGTATTCCTTGGCGACCTGGGGAATGTGACTGAGCGAGAACACTTGATCTGGCCACCCGCTGTTTTCTGATGGAAAGATTTGCTTTTTAATACAATCGTCACTCCTCCCACCTGGATATGCCACACCAAGACAAATCCCAGCTGTGTGACTCCAAAACCTGACAGAGCTTAAAAATTCCCTTATTACCATTCCCTTAAAATACCCAGCCATACTAACTCCCAACAATAGTGGAAATGCTAATCACGTCTCTCGGCGGCTTAGAGGAGCATGAAAACAGAGCCGCCAATATGGAGGCTTTGGTGCATGTGCAAAATGAGAAAAAGAAGAAAAAAAAGGAGGAGACGACGAAGAAGTTTCAGCTTTAATGACACACATTCACCAAAGCCGTCATGGCTCTTAAAAGCTGCTTCTCCAAAATCTGGCACATCTTGCCGCTTGACTTTAGCCAGAGGAGACATTTCATAAAAATCAGACTTAATCGTGTAAACAACACGCAGACAAACAGAAAAACCACTGCAAACAAAAATAAAACAACTTTGGAAGCTGTGCATGGATCGCCTTCAGAGTTAATTTTAAAGTAAGCATTCCGTTCCTTGGAGATTTTAATTAATGCTTTAATATGCAAATAAGTTAGCAGAGATAAAATCATGACAAACAGATGGCAAGTGTGGGTAATTATTTTGTGAATCCAGCAGGGGCATGTATTAAAGTTATGGCATCGTTTTCCTCGGGCCTCTGCAGCCATGGAAGGTAGAGAGAAAAAGGGAAGAATCACTGATGAACTGAGACACAAATGACTTACTTGTGTCTCCAAGTGACAAATTTGTGACCACAGCGAGGGTGAATAAATCAAAAACAGACAAGTTGTTAAGGATAGGAAATCCTCAAGTCATGAGTATCCCTTAATTATTAGTTAGATGGGATTTTTCAATGAGAGCACCGACAGTCATTTGGATGCCTGCGGAGATGAAAGGCAAAGTAGACTGTTCTGTTAACGCCACCGTGAAAACAATCATCCGAAATCAGGAATCCTGAATTACGGTCATGTTTTTACAAGCTTAAATAATCCATTTAGTGGTTGATCTGGGGAACAGAATGCTGTAGATCTGCCTCTTGTAAACTTATGCTTAGGACTGAAAATGGGTGTTTTTTATTTAGTCGCCAATAAATACATGATGAAATACAGTGAAATACATAATAGTATGATATGTGAATTAATTTTCCTACCTGAAGTAGTGTGTCGTCTGAAAGGGTTTATTTGTATTGAATTCGCCAAAGATGTGAAAACCAGAGTAGAAGCTGATATCATGATTTTCATTTGTTTTTTGTAATATTTAAATTGTGTAAAAAATGAGGCTTTCACATCATTTTGACGGCAGGAAAGTCACTTAGTCATGTGTTATCTTGCCCACATGGCTGCACAAAAGTCACAGACCAACATTAGGTTTGTTTAGTAAAGTTCTACTGACCACACATACGCATTTCTCAGTCTCTGTATTACAATACAATCTAGATATATGTGAAGGATGTACAGCGATAAAAACAAAACTCAGGGACAAAACACTTCTATAAACCAAAGTGATAGCCTTTAGTGTATTTAGTGTGTTAGTTTTGCATTTAACATGCCTTTAACCCTTTTGTTCAGACAATATGAGATTTACTGCATTCATTTTCTGATGTTTTATACCAGGTTTCATTCAACACGTCAGATGCTTTTAACTGTTTGTGCGCCTTCTTGTTATGGGGTCAGAGGTCAAACTAAATAATGATTTTAACCTTTACAACCCATTTAGTTCAAGTTTTTTGTGAGTCTTTTAAGGCTGTGCACATTTTTCATGTATTTTCTTGCTGTATGTGAAGAAAAGACTGAGAAATAAATATTTATGCTCATTCCAACCCTGCAAAAACAACAAACCTAGAGGTGGACTGAGCCTTTTGCACAGTATTGTATGTTTGCATTTGAATTGTGCTATTTCATGTGTCTTAGTTGTGCGGTCTACCAAGCGTACCTCGTCAACGTTAGAAGCAACTGTTGTCAGTTTCATCTTGGTGCTCTAACACTCCAAGGAAGTGTACTTAATTCAACAAATGTAGACATTATATCAATTCAAGATACTTTTTGTAAAGTTGGGTTTTTGCCAAGAGACAAAAACGGATCAATTTTGGGAACCAGTGCCAGGGTGCTTGCTCTTCGTGCTAATAAAAATTCCAGATTTGCTGCTACTTTTTCTTCCCAGACCTTGACTTTATGTACTTTTATACTTTTTTTGGTTGAAATTGTACTGGTCATGTGTAGTAGAAAAGTTAATTATAATAAAGGTATGAATGAGTGAATGCATAACTCGTGGCAAATTATGTTTTACTGTCAGAAACGTTTTCAAAACATGAAAATCAGAAAAGTGCATGGATATCACACAACTTTCACTAGAGCACAGCCAGAAGTATAAAAGCATGATGTATAGATGGATGGATGTATAGTAAAGTAACATATTTATCCTATTCATAATAATGTTTCCATATACAGGTCTGTGTACAAACTGCTGTAAGTACATATCATTTTTAGATGTTTTCCTTGTGTATTTCTCATCTTACAAGATTCTATGCCTTTAACGTTCGACTGTGACAGAAACTTTTTTCCATACTTTATTAAGACTTTCACACAAAATTCCAGACTTTTCAAGGTCTGGAAAACAGCATTTTAAAATTCCATCCTTTTTTTTTTTTTCTTTTTTCCCTACTAGCATACTTTTTAAGACTTTCAAGGCCTGTGCAAGCACCCTGAGTCCTGTAGTCGGGATAACCTTGAGAATATAGGCAGACAAAAAAATCCAACATAAGTAGATGAAAAGTCTTCAAAAAGTGAAACAATTAGAAATACACAATGAACATCTACTGTTTCTTCAGAATTGAGAAAACTGCATGTGCTGATGAATATTGTGGGATTATTTTGGTTCACAGAATGTACTCTGATGGAATAATCCTGCCATTGGGTGACTATTTCAGTCAACATTCTCACGTCCACTCAGTCTCAGTCCCCCTCCGAACAACCTCCAAACTACAACAACTCACTGAAAATAAGCCTTTTGCAGGGATTCATTTGTTTTAATGCCATAGCTCACTTCCCCATGTGCAAATGGTGCAAATGTTCCACCAAAACAACTTCTCCCCAGACGCTACTTTGCAAAGCCACTGTTGCTGCAAGACTGTGACTCATTTATGAAGTAGCCAAACAACGCAGAAAGTTTAGTTTTGTCTTTCCAGAATGGTAGAGGATGGTGCCAGACCTATCTCCAGCACTGGCATGGATCTACCAACGAGAAGAAATAGGTTCTGGCTCTGCGAGACTATTGTAGGACTAAAAGCTCCAGTATAGTTCTTACTGGAACCTCAGACTTCATCAGTCAAGTCTGTACAAGAGAGGAGTGAGGAAACCATTTAACCCTTTAACCCCTGACGTGTCTGTGGTGAGTGTTCTGAACGTTTGATTTATTTTAAATATTCATAAAAATTCAACCGTGTGTTCAATAGGAACGATTTCAAATGTAGAATAGACCTTGTTCCTTCTATAGATATCTGAGCATGCTCAGTGCAACCCCCATCAAAACACAGAGCAGTGAGTGAAACCGACTCACCATAAAACCAGACGGTTTGAGCTTTTGTTTTTTTCACACGGTTTTCCTGTGTTTTATTTATTTATTTATTTATTATCATTATTATTGTTATTGTTATTATTATTATTTTCTTTTTTTTTCTATTTCAAGTGTGAGTGTGTTTAAATGTGCATTTCATTTCACACTCAGTCCCCTGGATTGAAATTCCATTCATCATACCAATATTGAATGACAGTAAATTATCTTGAATCTAGATGGGTAACTTAGTTAACTATAGAGGTAAGGACCGCTGCACCTACCTGGTCCAAAGGAGGTATGTGGTCCATTTCCAGGCTCAACAGAGATCGGTTGATTCTCAGGGCCAGACACAAGGCCATCAGGCCACCGACCTTCACCTCATTCTGACGGATATCCAGCCGCTGGATCAGACGACTCTCAGCCAGAACCTCAGCCATCGCCACAGCGCCTTCACCAGAGAAACATGCAGACTGTTGTATACAATTATATACAGTATGTACTTACCTGGTTGGCCAAAACAGGTAAACATTACAAAACAAACAAACAAAAAATGCTATTGTATAAATAACCATAAAAACTTGCAAAATCACCAAAAAAAAGTCTAACAGGGCTTCTGGGAAGCATTCAAAATGTATAAACTGATTCTGTAAAATCAAGTGTTTCTTAAAAGCTAAAAAAAAGTAACTGTGGTTCATTGAATTTTAGACAATAGGGTTTACCACAACTTGAGACTAAACCTGCACATTCAGCTATTTGATGTAGCAGGTTATATGACACACAAAGACAAGGGTAAATGCAACCGCTTGTCCTATTTTATTTTAGGTTGAAATGAGGAAATATAGGAGTAAATCCAGGAGATAAACACATATGTATTTCTCAGTTTCTGTAATAAGACAGAACCAGGACATATGGGAAGTATGTACAGCAGTAAGAACAGAAGTTTCCAGGAAAAAAAAAAAAAAAGCAGCATCTATAATAAACGTAGTCATATTTAGTGTCCCCTCCCTTTGTCTTTAACCCTTTTGTTCAAATACTATGAGATTTATTCCATTCATTTTCTGATGTTTTACAGCAGGTTTCATTCAACACATGTCAGACGTTTGGAACTTTGTCATGGGGTCCGGGGTCACACCAGTGACTTTAACAAGATAAACAAAGAAATGAAGCAAATGTCTAGCAATGTGACGGTTTGTAACTCTGAAGACCTGAGGGGAAAGTTAAAACCTAATGATGAATTTTACAAAAGATTAGTGGCATTTGGTGCTAATCTAAAAAAAAAATATCATTAGGATTATTCCGGTAAAATTATCATGCAGAAGAGAAGCATATAACTGCAAAATTATTCAGTAAGTATGTGTGTGTGTCCTCATTATTAAATCACTGCTAAACAAACCATTAAATATTAAGTCCAACAGATTTCAGAAATGTTAAATATGTTTACTTTTTTTCTTACCCTCACAAGTAATGTTGGCTTGAGCCAGGCCGAGCTGCAGCAGTGAGCAGTTCACCATCAGAGGCTCCCTGATGACATGGATCCCCTCATTCCCCAAGAGGTTTTCACCTAAGTCCAGGATCTGTAGGACCTTTAGCACAGGCTGCAAAATAGTAACATGTACTTTAATACTCTTTAATCAAGTGGGAATTAATATATCATGCTGTTTCTGGGTGGGTTTGAACCACCAACCTTCAGGCTAACAGCTAAACATGCTAACCAATTACACCAAAGAGACTTGATGAACTGAAAAAGAAATTATTTCAGAGTGACATGTGCACTGACTGTATGCCATAGACATTAACATTTTAATTTTGATGTGAAATTTCAGTTGGTTATTTTAACCCAAAACATAATACTAATTAATACAATCACCAACCAAGCAGGTGGTGAAACAGAAGTACACAATTTCATTTTATAAAAATCTTTAATCATTTTTGGGACTTTACTTGACATATGCAGCACTATTAGCTCCATGTCTCTATTAAGTGAAACGTAAATCCAGCTTTGATTGATGATTAATTAGTTATCTGTGCACGCATCAGTATTATCTACTCTATTATGATCTAAAAACTGTTGGGTTAAAACATCTTTTTGGTTATTTCTGTAACTCTTTCCTAAGTCAAATATGTACAAAACCAACTGTGGATTGTGATAAAACCAGTATGTTGGTTTACGGGTTTTAATGTATATAGTTAGTGAACAGATGAACCATGACGTCACCCGTCGGTCTTTGAACTGCTGTTTTAAGGCCAGTACTTTACCATTTTGCCAATGCTCTGTTGGCTTTTTGGAGCCATATGTGACCATATCTGAATATAACAGGGGTATAAGGGGTCAGAGGCGAACTAATGCCAAGTGCTAGCCTACTGACACTGTAAGATGGTAAAGTGAATAAAGCATTGCATAAAAAGCAATTTTACAGTTGTATTAGTGGAACCAATTAATCCGAGTTGTTTGTCAGGAAAATGTGTTTTATTTAATAAACAGAAATTATATGTGGATGAACTGTCAATAAAAAGCATGAAACAGCAGACATCAACACTTCTATTTTCCTTGAGATCTGAGTAATTTAAAAAAACAGTTATTAAAAAATGGGTGGGGAAAAAAAAGCACATACCTATAGTAGCTTGTATCATTATATAACTATCCTGGTATACATGTCATATATGGGAAGGGAAAGCCACAAAGGGAGAGCATACAAATGCTATATAGAAAGGACTCATCCGACCATGAAGCCCCGACCTTAGATGACAACGCTGACCAGAAAAACCTCCACACTGCCCATAGTTGTAGTTTGTATAAAAAAAGCTGTAATGCAAAGAATGATAATTTGAGGTTACATCTCCAACTTCATGCACTGGATTATTATTTTTGACCCAATAATGGTCAAACTGACCCAGCTAGTGACCCATCAGTCTTAACCAGGCATAAAAACAAGGCAGCGTTTATTTATTTACTGTTATACAGGAGTGTGAATGATAATCAGACTTAATTCAGAGACTATATTAATGATGACTCTTAATCACTGCTGCATTAAAAGTGGGTTAGTTAAGTGAGTGAGTCTGAGCTTGACTTTAGCCTAAACTGAATGTTTGTTTCAGGCAGTAAAAGTACAGTACTGTGTTACTTTCACTGTGCAGGAAAAGTGTTGGAAAGGCTGAGAAGTTTTAATTATCGTTATTATTATGGTGATTATTATTCCTTTTTCAGAATGTTTCCTCTCATGTTAAACGCTCAGAACTACTGTTTTCTCTCTCCAGAGCCACATTAGCATTGAAGGTTGATTAGCTGGAGCGTAAAGCTGGGGGTGTCTGGGGCACAAGGGGCCCATGTTGCCCAACAGCTTGAAGAGGAACGCACCACCCACTCGCCGGTTGCCCCCTCGCCTCGCCACCCTTGTTAAACTCCTCTGGTCACTGCTCTGAAGAGAGGGAGCGCGGGGGTGGAAAGGAAGCCAGGAAGGCAACCGACAGACCCGCTGAGCGTCTTCTTCTGAGCTAATTTGCACCGCGGTGACAACAAACACACTTGAGAGGACCCCCCCTTCCTCTTCTTTTTTTTTTCTTTTTTTTTTCCCCGGCAGACAGAGGCAGCGCCACATCCAACGAGTGGCAAAGAACTTCTCCGGTGAAGAAGGGAGGAGAAGAGGGAAGAAGAGCATCTCGAATGGATATGCACGAGGGATAATACCAGACAATTAAAGAGGCGACTGCGTGGTTGAGAGTGCGTGAGAGTCAAGCATGGTTGAAGCCTGTCAAACGTAACCCACGGGAGGGTTGAAGTGAGAAGTTTGAGGGGGGTAGGAGTGTGAAACCACCAAAAAACACAGTATGCTTTCACACATGACATGCCGGCTTTGAAGAAAAAGAAAAAAAAAAAAAGAGAAAACACACACAAAAAAAAACAACATATCCCGCATCACCCTAACCCATGAAGACCCAAACAGCCACCGTCAACCTAAAGCATCTCCTGATCTAAACTGTTCAGTAACTATCAATACATGGCAATAACTGGTGTAAAATGCAGTTTATCATCTTTTCATGGTCATCAGATATGACCCATTTGGACATTCAGAGGCTCTGTAGTGATCTTCTTTAACATTTATTCACCAGTAAAACCTATGGAGTTAGGATAAGTTAAGATCAGTATTTTAAATACAGGAAAATACCTACTTTTCACTGACAAAATAAGGGAGATAAAATTACAATAAAGGGTGATAAATCACTTAAGAAAGGTTAAACAGAGAAAAAAATTTATTTGGGAACTGCCACAAAAGTAGCACCGGGTCTTTATGGGTTAAAATAAAATGAAATATTTCAACAAATATTACATTTATGAAGTGAAAGTTAAGTGAACCCACATCTGCCCACTTGTCTGAGTCCATCAAGACACAAGGCAACAGCCCTGGAGGACAGGGAGCAACAGCAGATACACCAACCAGAAAGGTTAATAACAGCTCTCCTCATCATCATATTCGACACGACCAGCAACGGGTCTAATTATCATCATTATGGCCTGCAAGGACATCTACTTATCCCTCTGAGTGGCAGGACACAAGAGCAGCCCTCCTTAACACACATCTATTATTTAATCAAACTGCTCCTTCTTTTGGTAGCGCTGGATGCGACAGGGGAAGTGTGTGTTCTGCGTATGTGTGAGAGAGAGGCAAGCCTTTAATTTCTAGCCTTTTGACTTCCACAATCGCCACTCACATGACAGGAAGGTGCAGTTTATGCTGCCAATCAGGCGGAAGGAATGCATGTTATTAGGAGTGTACAGTGGAAAAAACGTGTGGAGGCGGGACATTTTCTGAAGGGGGGATTTTCTGGATGAGGCCAGCAGACTTCAGTTCCTTGATACTAGAGGGAGGAAAGCAGGTATCTGTTCGACGAAAGCATTAATGAAGCTTAGTTTAGTGTTAAGATAGTAACTTAGAAAGGCTGGCACATAGACTCAAATGGATGCACAGCCATCAAACAAACTAAATCCTCTCCATTGTTTGATTAAATACACATAATCTGAAACTGGCTTTGTATTTTAACAGTCCAGATGGAGTATACACTTCACTGTAGGTGTGTTCAAAGAGAACTTTTAAACATTTTACATGATGCAATGACTGTAACTTTTACAACCAGATTAGTTGAATAACCAATATCCAGTGAGATATGAAATTCAACCTGTTCTAAATGAGTGAGCACAATATTGAACAGACACCAGCGATAGTCTATGACAAAATTTTCCACTTTTTCATAATCAAAAATCAAGTTGAAAATGACCAGTTTTAAATTTACACAAACTCAACACAAGATCAACACACTGACATCGAGTTACCCTGTCAAAACAGCGTACAGGCTTTTCTGTTGCCCCGGTTTTCACAGATTGTTCTTGACACACCATCCGTTCTGATTCTCCAGAACTATCGCGTGATTGGTCAGAAATTTAAAGTGGGTGTGGTTAATGCAGAAAAGCAGAGGACCTCCCACAAGTTTGGCACTTTGTGAAGTATGAAATGTCCTGGCCAGTATCAACTTTGTTTTTGTTTTTGCCATCTGGAGAAGATATACGTAATCAAACTCTGCTGTGGATCAAAGAAGTGAACCCTGGTCTGCTTAAAGATAGTCCGCTTCAAGTGAACCAAATGCAGGAAGCGGACTGCAGCGCAGGGCATGGTGGGTAAACGTGATGGAAACAGTGGTTGCCCTGCATTATCCGATAGATGAACCATGTTTCTTGTTCATCTTTTGTCTTTATTGATTCAGCGCCTCCACAGGTGACGAAGGGAATATGTTAATCAAAAGGTTCAGTCCAGTGTGAAAGCAAACTGAGACCAGCTGAATGTTGTGAACTAAGTGCACAGTCGTACAGAGTCTAACGAAAATGATCTCATGAAATCGCGATGTATGTCACACCAGTTTTTACGGCATTTGGTGTTCTATACGTACGCGTTTTCGTCCTATTGCGTGTTATTCAACGCCATTTGATCACGTGGCACTTTATTGCAAGATGTCCAATTCACATGACCCTAACCCTAACCTTCAGTGCGTGGTATTTGACACAGCATGAACATACACGCAGAAAGCTTATAATGTGTACAGATAACGACAATTAAAAGTGGTATGTATATTTATGCAATTTCAGGATGACACGTTGGTCTACTACTAGGACTAGGACTATTAGGTATGAAAAGGACTTTAGTCTCCTGAAATGACTCAAGGAGTGCGGGTGTGTGTGGGG
>JAPQRP010000017.1:8476667-8489513 GCA_037367295.1 Apogon hyalosoma | reverse complement strand
GAACTATTAGGGTCCAAATACACAAATAAATGAACCAAAGACTAATAAAAGTGGGTTTAGCTAAATATGACCCCTTTCACATCCTTAACCAATACAGACTGTGAGACAGAGATCACTTTTCTTATCAAAACTGTTTTCAGCAGTGATATTGAAAGTCCATGCATGGATCTTTCACTTCCATTCATATGTAACTTCAGCCAGTGTAGTAACTTGAAGTGTGTTTTAATAATAAAAAGCTGCAATTTTAACAAACAACTGAAGCCATTAAATTTGCTGTGTGTAAAGGACATTTGTTAAAGGTATTGATTCAGTAAATGGAAGGGGAAATAACATATTACATACCACTCTAAGTACCTGTTTCCACGCATTCTTTCAGTCCACAGAAAGCATACCACTTCACATAAAAAAAGGACGCCACTTAAATGTCATGATAATGGATTTGTTGCAGGAAGCATTATATAATCATAGATGTATTAAAAATCATTACGCACTGTAGCATAAAGAGGTGTTTAAAACTAGATGACAGTCAATTTAAAGTGTTAGTATTTGTGTTTACGTCGGTACACAAATGAGTGTCTGACTATTGCCGATGTGGTTGGTTGTAGTTCCATGCAGGCGGGGAGACCTGGAGATCCTGTCTTACTGCATGGTTCAGTGGCTGTGTGGCCGACTGCCCTGGGAGGACAAGCTGCAGGACCCCGTCTACGTCCGAGACTCTAAAATTAGGTGGGAGAAGCACACGCGCAGTGCCCATTGGACAGAAACCCAGCAGCGAGCGCATGCATAATGTTAAACTATAAGGAAACTCATACTGCTTATGTACCTCTCACAGGAGTCAAGAGAACATCTCTGAGTTTATGACAAAGTGTTTTTCCTCTCAAGAGAAACCAGGTGAGAAAGATGAGTACACACACACTTACACACACTTGTCCACGTGAACAGAAACTTTGCCATTTCTACGTCTGTTCTAAAGTTTTATGGAAAAGATGTCAGCATATTGGGACAATCTTTGGCAGTAGTCAAAAATATTGGTATTTGCATAAAAATCATATCCATGGCTTATTTCTTAAAGTGTACCTGTTAGAGCCTGACGGCGATTAATCGTGTCACCGATTAATCTACATCGGTCAATATGTAACCAGTGTATTAACTTTTTTGCTGCGTGGAGATTCTGTTGCTCTGCTCCTGTGTTTGTGCTGCCCGGAGAGTTAGAGGAAGAGTAAAGCTGTTCACTTTCACAATCACAGACCGCTATCACCACACACACATACAATCACGCTCTTACAATTAGCCTCCCCTTACGAACTATTCACCCCCTACCCCTGTCCATTGCCTGGGTATTAATACTATATATTAATTGTTGTTTACATTTTAAACAATGATTTACCAAACAATTTTTATGTCACTATTTATTAAATATAGACCCACGTCTTTTCCCAAAAGTCTGCTCTCCCCAGCATAAAAATTACCACATCTAGAACCCGTGGTTCCCCACAGGTCACATACGAGTCTAATATAAGTCTATTATACAGTGTTTTAAAGTTGGGTCAGTTATCTTTGTGAGATAAACAAAGATGAAACTGTTAATTCACATCCACCCTTATTTAATATAAGACTATTATATCCTGTGTATATCAATGTTCTTATTTCATATATCATCCAGTATATCGGCTTTTTTTTTTTTTAAGCCCCCAACATTGGCATCGGCCCCAAAAATCTCATATTGGTTCCAGCATCGGTAGTGATGCAGTAACTGGTTTTGTTTGATTACCTGGACTGTGATGGACTGGTCACTGACCCCATGCAGCAGACGCTAGACTAAGATGACACATTATCAGCCAGTGCTGGGTCACGTCTCTAGGATAATGGTGGAATGCAAAGCTTACAGCTGCACAAACAAGTGCAAACATGTGCTTTCCACTCAGTCTCGCTCACTGACTGCTGCTTGTTTACTTGCACTCATTCACCTGGAATCAACATGGGTACGTCACTTATGGCCAACAATGGTTGCTCCCCATAGGTTCTACCCCTACCCATAATACAAAGGTCCTGTGTGGTGCATTTATAGTGTTTGTTTGTTTTTACTGAATTTACACCTCTCTTAGAAGTAATACACAAAACACAATTAATGTCATAACCATGACCAGTACAGGTACACTTTAAGTTACAGTTAAAATCAACACAGACCAAAGACTTTTGGAGTACAGCTGAGTCTTTGTCAGCTTGTAAGGAAAACATCCAGCGATTTTTAGCTGCAAAATGCTTCAGAACCACCTGAAAATCACTGTTTTATCTCCTGTTTCATAGAATACAGTAGCTTCATTCTTGCATTTTAAATGAAAAAGATGCAGATAGATTGAACTTAAGCATATTTCAGCTCATTGTTATGTGACATCTTTTATATGTGAGTGATGGGATCCATTTATTGATTATAATCACTGTATAACAGAAAACTGGTCACAAACAGGCAATGCAGTCATTCTACTGTTAGTTTTACTAGAAATGTAGAATGTTTATAGAATCTTTCATTGTTATAAATAGTGCACATTGTTCAAGCCTAACTGAGTGACATCTTTTTTTAATCATATTGTGTTTTATCACTTCAACTGACAGCTCCTAGGTTCTTTTTGCATAGAAGTTCATTAACACGTGCAAACTGCAAGTGGCGACTTTGACATTGTCTGGCTGTTGTAAGAGTTGCCTTTTTAATGTTGGCACTTCGACCTGCAGGCAGTGTGTTGGTTCAGGCAGAGGAGACGAACACGAAGTGTCACACCTCCTTGTTTCTGCCCCGCCGAGCACTACCAAACTGTTGTTTACAACTCCATCTGTGTGTGTGTTTGTGACTGCATGTCAAGTCTGAAGAAAGTCACACCAAACAGAAGTAGGCATGACACTGTGACCAAAGTAGGACATTATGGTGACGACAAAGTGTCGGAACAAAGATGAGTCAGGATGAGAGTTGCTCGAGTCCAGTCAGGGTTATTAATAGTCTCTCAGGACTAAAAGCGTATCAAAGCTTTTTACAGACACTCCTAATGCTGAAGTTCCATAAAACAAGATGAGTTCATACAGTCACCAAACTAGAACACAAATCTTGACATATAGGGTGTCCATAAAGTCTCTTTACAATTTAAAATTCTAAATCATGTACAATTGGTCCATTTTTCTTCAACAAGAGATCAATTACTGCAAATGTGGACCTTTGACCTTTTGAATGAATATGTGTCACCACAACTGGATGACGTTCAACCAACCATCATTTTCCAGGTAGATGGTGCACCACCACATTGGGGACTGCATATTGGTGGGTTTCTAAATAAAACATTTCCAGACCGGTGGATTGGAAGGGATGGCCCAATGCCCTGGCCACCCCATTCACCAGATATCACTGCCCTGGATTTCTGTCTATGGGGTTATGTTAAAGATATCGTATATTGAACAAAGATATGAGACATCGATGACCTGAAGTAAAAGATCACTGATGTCACTAATGGCTTTTCCATTGGACATCTGTGCAAAACTTTACCGATATTTACTAAATGTTGAAAAGTCAAAAGTGCGTAATATCGGTTTTTCCATTAAACCACAAATCCAATGATTTGTTTAGTTATTATCGCAAAATGACACGAGAAGTCATTCCATTAACATGGTGACGAACATAAATATCATGTTGATTTACAGATATATTCATTATTCTGATATATTCCTCTATCCCGTACTAAATTAAAAAATGATTCAGTTCCCTAGTGTGTCCACACATTCTGGACCATGTTTCTTTTAAAACTCTTCTTCACTTGTTGCAACGTCCATCAACATCGTGTTTTGTTTTGTTTTTGTTTTTTTTTATCCATGCGACTCTAGTTGCAGAAAAGGTCTTTCCATTGCAGTTTTGTGTGAATACACTAATTTTGCTGTGCCCGAATAACCACCTCTTGCCAGCACAAAAACTTTTCAGCGAAAACCGAGAATTTGGGCAAAATTGTTGTTTTTTCATTAGGCAAATTTCATGCACAAGCTATATTCGCACAATTTGAGGCTCAATGGAACCGCGACTGACACCATTGATGAGGCTATGCTATAGCCAACATGGAAACAAATCCAGTACCGTCTGCAACTAATGGTGCCCATTTAGAGGTGTATTAAATGAGGCAAAAAAATGTCAGTATCTACTTTTAACTTTGTAATAACTTCCACAGATTCGTCTGTTCATTTTGTCATATAATCGTTAAATTGTAAAGAGACTTTTTGGACACACTGTTATCTCAGACATATTAACAGATTAAATAGATCAACAGATTAAATAAAGCTCATTTTTTGTGTAGTTACCACTCTTAAAGTTGCCGATAGTCCGCGGTGTCATAGTGATGCTGTGGCTTGTGTTGTAGATGAGATCCAAAGGTTCATGCAGGAGGTTAAAGCATTGGGATACCATGACAAACCACCATATGAGAAGCTCCGTTCCATCCTGCAAGCTGGACTGAAAGCGATCCAGGCTAAAGATGACGGCAAGATGGAGTTCACAACTGTCAACGGAGCTGCATCACCTGCACAGGTCAGTGCACAATAACACAATCCACAGCCAAAACTAAAACTGATAATTGCACAGAGTAGTACAGGTCCTAATGAACAGAAAGAGACACTAGTTTTCATTTACCCCCCGAGGAATTCCAGGAATTCTGTGCATCCTTCTGGCCGTCCTTCCATTTGTCTGAGATTTTTGTCCAGCTCATTTCTCAAAGACCACACAACTCTTTTCAAATTTCAAACACATTCTTTACGTGTGCTTTTCTCCCACTTTTTGCATTTTTCCCAATTATTTTTTTTTTTTTACATGTTTTTGAAAAGACAGCAAGTTAAGACTCAGAATTAATCCTTAGGTAGGCAGGGTCCAAGTGAGCAGTAGGGGCAAAGTGTTGTGTGACCAGGTGGGGGTATTAGTAAACTCTGCTTACTTTTTTACTTGATAAAAGAAAAGTTTACAGCCATTTTTTTTTTTTGCAGAATATTTAAAAGTGTCTGGATTTTATTTGGGAAAACATATATATTTTTAATGTGGTGAACAGACAGGCAGTGTATCATCTCCTCTTCTTTGTCCCCACCTTCCCTCTTTCACTGTGTGGGCTATAGGATCATAATCCCATAATTTTCACATTTCATTGTCCACAAATATTTTCTGATACTGCAGGCAAAGTTTATTCCATAAATAACACATTACAAGCTGACCCTGAAGTTATTTATTTTTCACAATCCTTTTCGTGGCTATTCATTTGTTTCTCATCATCATGTAAACTATAGCCGTTATAAATAATGTAAGAGGTTTTTCTTCAGTTTCACCGTCCAGTGTTTTTCATTCAGTCTCGAACAGTAATAAGTTGGATTTTCTTGTGTTTCTATACCACACATTGTGCCCTTTTCCATCAGCCCTATGTAAGCACACATCAGTTTGCTCCCATAGAGATAAATAGATTTGTGTTTATTTTGAAGCTCAAACTTGACTCCAAAGTTTTTTTAATTTTAGGTTTATCTGTACAGTTCATTTGATTTTTCTCTTACATCTATCTGTCTGTGTGCTGGTCTTTGGTCATGTCCTGGTTTACTTAGCTTCTCACTTTTTAACTGGCTTTCAGACAGACTGGAAACTCACAGCAAACAAAATTTTTCTTAAATATTGAAAATTATTACTGAAAATTCATTCGTCTGTATTATAATTTTACATCCTATTATACACTTATTCTATATTATTAAAAACTACATACATTTTTTCAAACAACTCTACTTGTAATAGGTCACACATACTTATTTCCAGCTTTATCTTCTTGTTTTCTCTTTTCATCTCATCTGTTTTAGTCTCTCTACCTCGTTCTCTCTCTCTCTCTGTACATATGGAAGATGCCACCGGGGACACGGCGTTGCCAGCCGAAGGGTTACCAGGCCCCGGCGCTGGTTATTGTATGCAATTATCCCGCCAATCTGTTCACCTCAGCAGGCGCAGCATAGTGATCATGAGGTAGCAATTGTCAAAATGGAGACAAAAATGGAAAGGGGGGCAGGGGGTGAGTGATAGTTGAGGCTGAGAGTGGAGGTTCATTATAGAGGCCCAGGAAGGAGGAAGGATGGGCGGAGGAGGTGATTACTTTCGTTAAGTGCACAACTCTCTCAAAGGCCACCTTTTGCTTTCTTTTATGCTGCAAAGCCCACACTCACTTTAATTCCAGTAGCAAACACATGCATAATAAAGTCAAAGTTTATTGAAATGGTAACTTCAGATATTTGCTGTGTTGGCAAGAGAGTTTAAGCAGCCTTCATCTCCGTCAACACCACCGCTTAAATCAGCTTCATGAGTGGAAGCATGGATGGATAGATGGATAGATAGATAAACTTTATTTTAAACATAAGTAGGCAAAAGAAATGACCAATTTAAAGTGGACACTCTTAGGCTACGTTCAGACTCCAGGCAAATGTGGCCCAAATCCAATTTTTTTTTTTACCCGTATGTGACCTGTATCCGATCTGTTAAAGACTGTTTGAACAGCACAAATCCATTTTTTTCAAATCTAACCCAGGCCACTTTCATGTGTGGCTCTAAATCCTATACATATCCGATATTTGGCAATGCGACTTCCCTCTGAACAGCCAGGTCGCATTTATCCGACCTTTATGTCATTGAAATGTGACAAATGTCACAATTCTGCATCCTAGGACTGTTACTTCCGTGAACACAGTGCATGCCTGCGTGGTCAAGTATTACATCAGGACATTTTTTTGTGCATGCAGGTCACTTCAGGGTCGCATTCTGTTCATACTCAAAACTGATAGAAATCGGATATAATGTGTAATATGAACGAGCACACAAAAAAATCAGATTTCACCAAAAAAATCCAAATTGTGCTTTAAGACCTGCTGGCTGAACGTAGTCTAATATATTGAAGGAAATAAGTCAACCAAAAATGAAAAAAAAGATTTCACACAATGTATATCTGTTTCATTGCAACTCTTTAACAATACTTCATGTCTGAAAAGGAGTAAGGAGCCAAGCATTATTACACTGTCCTACCCCGATATTACATGAAGTTGGAGTGTTTCTGTTTGGCGCTCTGGGATCAAATCAGTGGACCACGTTAGTCGGATCTATTCAGTGGATTAATGTGTGCAAGGTCCTGATGGCGGAGCAATAACTGCATTTGCTCAGACTTTACACTTTACAGGATTGGAGGAGTCGGGTCGTCCCAATCGCCTCGTCAAGGTCTCGCTGTAGTGTTTGTCTCTTCATGCCTTTCACACTGTGCTTCAGGACCCAAGAGATTTAACGAAGTCTGGTTCTTGATTTTTATTTAAAAACAAAACAACTCTTTACAGACAAATAGTTTGATTCTTGCAAGAAATGTGTTGCTCCATGTGTCCTAGTGTTTCACGGCAGTTTCAGCTGAATTCAGGGACAGATATTAACTACATAAAATAATCAAAGTGGGATGTGTTCTGCCTTGTTTTTCCAGAAGGCAGCCAAGAGAAAGATTGTAGTAGATGAAGCAGACGGGACTGAGGAAACTGATAGCAGCCCCGTCAAGAAAAAGAGAGTCACAAAGAAAAAAGGTAGGTTTACCTCAAATGTTCAATTTATGATCATGTCGTCTTTTCACACCTTGTTTACAGCTCGTTTCCACTGCAAGAATTTAAAGGTGGAGTCAGATGTTCTAATCCAGGATACTTTTTGTCATATTTAGCATTGAAAAAATACAGTGATGTTCACACCACTTGTTCTTCAGTGTTTGGACCAATCCACCCAACACAGAGGGAGCGCTCGAAGCAGGACTGTGTGCTCTTTGGTCATTAAGATCAAATAGCAAGTCTTTTTCAGAAACAGCTTACTCCACCTTTAACAAAACCTCTGTTCTTTATTACGGGCACCGCTTTTCTTTCCAGTGTTTCCAGTACAAAATGTAGCAACTGAACAAAGAATTCCTGGAAGGGGAAATGAGGCAGATTCAGATGGAGCTTCAGAGAACTATGACATAGCCTGTACAGCCAAAAAACCCAAAAATATGTGGCTCAAGTAAGATGAGGTCTCCTTGGGCGGCAGAGGTCAGAGCTGTTTTTGTGGAAGCACAACTTCAATATTTATTCCACAATAACCTTCCATGTAGCATTAACATGATCAGAGCTAACCTCATGGCTGCTTTTGAAGAAAAATGGGTGAATGGGATCCTGGTTAAACCGAAGCTATGGACATACATTTAACTGAAAAACATATATAAAACAGAGTTTTATGTCAGCACAAACTTGACCAGGAACCAAAGGTCCCTAATTGCTCAGCTGTTACAGGAATCCTTCCCTTGGCCTTAGAAACTGGGAGATTTACCCAAATCCCAGAAGAAAACAGACTTTGTGGACTGTGTGATTCAGGGGAAGTGGAAAATGAGTCACATTTTCTTTTGTATTGTCCTCTATATGATGGAATGAGAGCCTCTTTGTTTAATGAGATGTTTATCCGAAACCCTGATATGTTCTGGAGCACTGATGATGACAAGATGAAGTGGTTGTTTAGTTCAAATGTATATAAATTAGCACAATTTGTTTGTAAAGCCTGGAAAAAGCGACGTGTTTGTTTAAATAGGTCAGTACATTGTCTTGTTTATATCTGTTGTGCCTATTGTCTGGTATTTGGTTTTTTGTTTTCTATTTTCGGTGTCTTAAAAGCTCATGCAAGGGCTTTGCATTTCACAACAATAACATTCATTCTTTCATTTCATTCATTACAGTCTGAATCAAAAACTTAAATATGATTTTTCCTCCTGCAGAAGTGAACGGGGTGAAGAAGAGTCCGAAGAAGAGTCCTAAAAAGGCCACCAAACTCAAGCAAAGCAACGGCAAAGCCAAACTGGTGGAGATGGCAACACAGACCTCACCAGGACTCGCTATGAAATCCAGGGGTCGACCCAAGAAAAGCAGTGCCTAAGACTCCTGGTGTGTCCACACTCCTCCCTCTCTACTACTGCCTCTTTGCTTCTTAAAACTACTTTTTTTATGTCTTATAAAGTATGATTTTCTATCTGTTATATACTTATAGTTGCTTATGTGTGATTTTTATTTTGTGGTTTAGGCCCAATCTGTTGTAATAAAAAGGAAACTAGGTTGACTTGGCTTTTGTTTTTAATGTTATATTGGACTATTGTGTAGTACAGAAGAAAAAATAACATTATCATCACCAAAATACTTTTTTTTTTCCTAAACCTGTTCTCAACTACCCTCTTTTATAGTATTTAATCATATAATTTAATGTATCTGTGAGTAGCATTTTACCATTTTCCCTTATATCAAGATAGACAAGATAAATGTAGCACTAGGACTCGCACAATTATTTGCGAGACTTTCAATGTCACCAAAACAAATGAGCTTCAATCACACATTGTACACATCCCACCCTGGACTGAACCACAAATCCATACATTCATAGTTAGTTGAACTGGCTTCATATATAATACTAATTTTCAGTGAACACAACACCATCCGCTCATGTTCACAGTAAATATTTCATGTCAATCTCAGAGCTTTTTGTAACGTTAACCCTCTTTAACCAAACCCAAACTCACCAAGAACATACATTCACCCTCTAAAGCATCAGACCCTCCACTCGTAGTCCGTCGGATATGAATGATAAATAGTTGAGGATGGAGACGAACTCCCTTTGGCTGATGTTTTGGCCCCTTTGCATTGTAGCCTTGTTGTTTCCAGCACCAGGAAAGGCAGTGGAGTTCTCTGAAGGTGCACATGAGGCTGCAGGCTTCCTTACATTGCCACCATTCTGTTATACCCAAGACTAAAACAAACTACACCACATGGAACCACATTTATATCCAGTCTACAGGGTCCAGTTGTCAGTTGTGCACTTACTCGATTTCAGAGTCTGCATAAAATGTAATACTTCATCCCAACCAAGGCCAAAAAATGTACGACTGCTGAGCGAAGAAGTGCCGAGACACAAGGTTGGTAGACAGGACGATAATTGTCTTCTGAATAGTCATGATCAAATCTGAATGAGTGGCCTACATTTTGCATTCACTGCAGTTTTGTCCTGTCCATCTTCATCCTGCTGAAATGTCGCAGATCTCGCTGTTTGACAGATACTTTTCATGTAGTTGTGAAACTTCTGTCAGTCATCGGAGGCTTGTTTCTGACACGTCAACTGCACAGGACAAAATTTCACACATGAAAAGCTCCTGACGAGCTGTCCATTTCCCCTCTATCCACCACTGTCCCTGATGGGACCCCCTGCCTTCCTCATTAACTCCCAATAGCTCTCCCCCACTTCCCCCCTCTCTACCTTCCCCATGGAGGAAGACATTTCCACTAATGTTGGTGTTGTGAGGGCCTTCAGGGGCCCATGTGGCGGCTGGTGACTTGCCATTGATTGCTCCAGCCGCTTTGAGAGTAAAGAGCCCCCCTGCCTGGCTTTCCTCTCCACCTACCGCCCCTACCCCTCCCAGCCGCTGACCTCGGGGGCGCCACAGCCGTGGTCACGCAGTAGGGGGCAGTAGTACATAATGATAGCAAATGGATATAGGTGTGGGGGGGTACATGGGAGTGAGGCTGGAGGGGGGGAAATGGACAGCACTTAAACACAACACTATCATCGTTGGTGCTTGCAGAGAGAGGTGCATAGTTTCACCCTGGCCACCCTTTTTCATTTAGCGTGGATGTGTTATCCACTGGCCGGCCTGGCAGGCAGTTGTCGCCCATGCGTTTGCCGTGGTCGGCCTCTGATCGGCAAGCCGGCAGAGCATGAAAGCCTCCCAGCGGTGGCCTAAACACCACTCTCATGATATGGATGCCAAGCCTCCCCGGGACCGCGTGCCAATAACTCGATAACACTTTCCCCGGTCAGTGGGTTTCCTGTGTTTGTGACAATTGTCAGTGGTTTGGTGAGGGTGGGGCGGGATGGGATGGGGATCCAAAGTGTTGAAACTCAAATATAAAGATACAACTATGAGTTTCATGCAGAGCTCAGAAGTTCAGACTTGATGGGAAAAGTAGGATTGGAGGAAATTCATACACTGCAAAAATCCAAATCTTACCAAGTGTGTTTTTCTCATTTCTAGTCCAAATATCTCGTCACACTTAAAATAAGACATAATCACCTAAAGAGTAACTTGTGATTCAGATATAAGAACTTATTTTTAGACAACAGATCTTGAGAATCTTATTTCAAGAAATCTTACCAAGATAATTTTCACTTGTTCCATTGGCAGATTTGTTTTGCTTGAATTAAGCAAAAAACTACGTTCTTGAATTAAGCAAAAAAAAAAAAAAAAAAAATCTGCCAATGGAACCACTGAAAATGATCTTGGTAAGATTTCTTGAAATAAGATTTTCAAGATCTATTGTCTAAAAATAAGTTCTTATACGTCACTTACAAGTTACTCTTTAGGTGATTATGTCTTATTTTAAGTGTGATGAGATATTTTGACTAGAAATGAAAAAAATACGCTTGGTAAGACTTGGATTTGTTCCAGTAAACATACAAACTCCACACAGAAAGGATCCCATGGTCTTTGGAACCCAGGACTGGACCACTGCACCTCCATACCACCCTGGAGAATAACTGCAGAATATTCTATATATTCCACAACATATGAATAAATGAACGATGAAACCACAACATACTGAAAACCACAACTCTTGTGAAACTTGGAACAGTGAAAGTGATAGGTAGTTGAGTACTTACGTCTACTGACTTTAACCTGATGTCCTGACTTGCACTTAGGCTTTGAAAGCGTCACTAAACCACAACAAAGAGAATTAATATGACAGGAGGCATTTAGCATTTGGAGGACAATGGTGTTTACAGGAGTTTTAATTCCCACCTGCTACCATTACAGATGACTTAATAACTCCCATAATATCCCTAACCCCCACATGCCCTAATTTACAATTCATTCTGCCTCAGTGATGAATATTCCCATTAGCTAAACTGTTACTGAATAAATGTAACTGTCTGAAAATACAAACTGATGGCACACAGGCTTATAATGAGCAGCTTGGCATTAATAAATATTAAAACGTCAAGACCTAAAGTTTAAAAATCTCTGTGGTAGATATTCAGAGTATGCACTTAAACGCAACACAGTCACTTGTCAGACAAAGCACTTACATCCTCTCAGTAAATGCCTGACTTCGCCTTTCA
This sequence comes from Apogon hyalosoma, assembly GCA_037367295.1. Classification (NCBI taxonomy): domain Eukaryota; kingdom Metazoa; phylum Chordata; class Actinopteri; order Kurtiformes; family Apogonidae; genus Apogon; species Apogon hyalosoma. Next base: position 8,477,332 of record JAPQRP010000017.1, on the reverse strand, counting down.
CAGATAAATCATGTTTAATTTTAGATATTCACAAGGATTCACAAGAAAGGATAGGATAAAAGGTGGTAATTACCATAGTATAGCCTATCACATCATTAATGTCTTGGTGACATCTTAATTTCAACCTTTCAGTTTGTCTAAAAGGATTCTTCAATATTAATATGTTGTGGTGAAAAATGATCTCATGAGGAATAGATTACCTTTGTAAAGGCGTGAGATGTGATCCTGCAGACTACTTGGATTGCATGCTTATTTCATTTCTTTTAAAACATACACATCTGCTAATGCTTCGTCCACACTGCTTTATTCCTGTGCACATACAATAATATAAGTATGTGTATAAGGATACTGCCTCTTCCAATAAAGCATAAACTCTCAAGGTTGTCTCTTAGGCCTTGATAATAAAGATAAATATTTAATTGTAATGGCATCAGGAATTTGTAATACACAAGCAAGGAATTAATATGCTATTAACCCTTTACCGGGCAAGTGACTATATTTAGTCATTCCCGCATGCATTACAAGACAGTGACAGCACCACTTAAAGTGAGGACATTGAGTTAACAATCTGAGGTCCAGTGTGGTCTACAGGGTCTGTAGGGTCCACCTCTGCATGAACAGTGAGTGGACCTGCTTTGTTCGGTACCATGAAGTAATGGTACTAA
>JAPQRP010000017.1:8464492-8476117 GCA_037367295.1 Apogon hyalosoma | reverse complement strand
TGTAAAATCTTATTTAAAGAAATCTTACCAATATAATTTTCACTTGTTCCATGGGCATATTTTTTGGCTTAATTCAAGATTTTTTTTTGCTTAATTCAAGCAAAAAAAAAAAAAAAAACTGCCAATGGAACAAGTGAACACCTCTTTATGTGATTACGTCTTGTTTTAAGTGCGATGAGATATTTTGACTAGAAATGAGAAAAATACACTTGGTAAGATTTGGAGTTTTTCTAGTGTAATCACTTAAGAAAGGTTAAAAATAGAGACAAAATCACTGACACAAAAATTGCACTGGGTCTGTATGGGTTTATTCGCCTTCCTTAATGGCTATTTTAATCAACTACAACTACAGTATTTTCTGAAAGAACATTAAAGGAGCGTGAAATCTAAACTGTTTAGTCACTGACTTTCAGTATCTCATCTTCCCCCTTCTCTCCTCACCCAAAACAGAGCAGCTCTTGGAGGCAGTGGTTAAGTCAGAATCACCAAGTCCACAAGCTGAGTTCTGACAAAAAGAAGAACTTCTGGATATGAAATGGAGAAGTTCAGCCCATTACCAGGAGTGGAGGCGTTTAAGGAGGTGCCGGTCTACGGCAGCTTTCACAATGCCGCACTGTATGAGGGTTTAGTCTGTTGTCACGTTCACGCTGATGAAGCCTGAACATCTGCTGGGGTGTGTTCCGTCTCCGAACTGAGCAGCCGTCCGACTGGTATTCCCTTTTCCTTTTGTTTGTTCTTTGCTTGTTTCTGTGTGTACGCATGGGATATGTGGGTGTACGGAGCACCATAATTGTGTCCAAATGTTCCTACTATGTCACTGCTGTACCTGCTGTAGCTCCTGTTGAGTGTTCAGGTCTGAACGCCGCAAACACGGGAGGGAAGATCTTTCTCTCACCTCATCTAAAATATATGCACATTTTTATCGCCTGGCTTCATGTATTTGTGAGGAGTTTGTAAGACAGGTACTAGAGTGTTCGGGGGGAAAAAAAAAACGGAAAGTTGTACGCCGAAGGTGTTTTGATGACGCCTCGGGTTTCAGTTTTAGATGCAGCCACAATGCAACTATGTCTGACCCTCAGCGTTACGTTTAAAACAATATCTCTGGACTGGTTTTTGACACTTGCAAAATGCGGCTGAAAAGATCTATTCAGTCGTTTCATCTGTTTTCCAAACCACCTAATCCTGTCAGAGGTCATGATAGGGATGACATTAAACGAAGGAGAGGTACGCTCCGGAAATGTCGCCAGGTCATCGCAGGGAACTGAAAAAGAGTCTGTGGCCAAAGGTCAGCAGGGTTTCTGCGGGTCATTAAAAAGCATGAAGTCATTAAATAGATTTTGTGAAAATGAAGGCCTTAAATAGCCATAAAAAGCATTAAAGTCAATGTCCAGAGGCATTAAAAACTTAAATACACTTGATGGGGAAAAAAAAAGCATTGTTATTCATGATTTATTTTGATTATATAAACATGTAATCATTTTGATCGGAAGCATGGCGTGATGATTGGCAGGCGGAACCCTTTAATTGATTATTGTTTACGGCCGACACACGAAGCCACAACACTGGATGCTTGGAATGCAGCGTGATGTGAGCGTGCTCATGCCGTGGCGAAAGAGCGGAGGGAATATTAGCAAATGTGGGGAAAATGGGAAAAATGCAAGTTTCAGCAGAAGTGATTGGAAGAGGAACTATTCAGAACCTGGTTAAAACCTGTGGACGGTAAACTGTCATAAAACTATTTATAAAACTGTATCTGCAGTTGGACATGGGCATTAAATTAGTTTAAAGTGGCATCAAAAAGCATTAAATTAGATTTGCTGATACCTGCAGGAACCCTGGTCAGAGTTCCACATTTTAGTCCATTTTTATGAGCACATCTCAGGGGTTTCCTTCAAATTTGATATAAATCTGTACATGTAATCAGGGATAAACTGATTACATTTGCATGGTCAAAGGCCAAGGAAGTTGTGACCACAAACACGTTTTTTTTGTCCAAATAACTGAGAAAACCTCATGAACAGATGACAGTGGACACATCTACTTAAAACAGTGGTTCTCAGTCTTTTTTTGTCAACAACATTGTAACTGGCGCAATTATAATTTTTATTCAAAGAAACATCAATATTGTAACAATACGGAATAATTTTTTTGTTTAAATTAAAATAACAGATTTCTACTTGAAAAATACAGATAAAGTCAACTAGACTGCTCCCTGAGACAACATTTTTCCAAATAAAAATAGGAAATGGGCAATTATCTTACAACTATGACAAAAAAGTGACTTTTTTTAGAGCAACAAACACATTTTGGTAACAACTTTTGAACCATACAAGTTTAAGACAAATATTACACATAATTGTAAAGATCTAAATGCCACCTTAAACATACTCAAAGGGCAAAATGTAGTTTCAAATATTTTTTAAATGAAAAAAATCAAAAACTCCTGCATCGCGGATGGACAAAAAAAATCATGTCAATTTTCTGCAAGAATTACAAAGTTCTCAAAAGTGAAGTTCCTCTGACATTTTCATCTTAAAATGTATTCAGTGTATACCTTAAACCCTCTATTTTACTACCTTGCAAGTGGTTAGAGGAAAAAAATATTTTATCATACCTAATTAGCAAGAGCTTTGAAAAATGGCAGCGTCACGAATGGACAACAAAAGTAAATATCAAATTAAACATTTTTTATTTCAATTATCAATAGCATATACTTTTTTTTTTTTTTACAATATTTACAACATACAAATTATATTAACATTATATTCAAATGTATTTTGCATAGATATATGCATTTATTACTTTTAAACACTGTGTTTAGAATGTGACATAAATAATATAATTGTCAAATATCAATGTATTTGGAATCAATTTCGTTTATTTATGAGAGTTTATCAAATGAACCAGAATGACGGCACAAAACTTTGTCACTTTCCAAACATTCACACTCATACAACTCCTCAAATTTTTTTCTCATTTCAAAATACAATTTCCTGAAAACATAAGTAATTACCGGCCCAAAAATATACGTTTGGTGTAGACTGTTGTAATAAAATTGTTTTGACCAGACGTTAACCTTCCCTTGAGCCCGTTTCCATTGCACATCTCACAGCTTTAAAGTACTAACTGTGCAAAAACAGAAACATGTCACACTGTTCTTTTCCAGTCCAATCCTTGTCCATTCTCCAAACCTAAACTCTGTCTAGTCCAGTGGCAGATCACCATGGCAGTAGGTTGGTTTGTTGTACGTCCCTAAAATGAGTCCAGGGTGCTCCAACGCTAAAACGTTAGTTCCACCTGCTACATGTTCTAACCTGAAGAAAAAAAAAAAAACACCCAGGAGAAAAGATAGAACTTATTTTTAGACAACAGATCTGGAAACTCTTATTTCAAGAAATCTTACCAAGATTATTTTCACTTGTTTCATTGGCAGATTTTTTTTTTTTTTGCTTGAATTAAGCAAAAGAATCTTGAATTAAGCAAAAAATAAATAAATAAATAAAAAAATCTGCCAATAAAACAAGTGAAAATAATCTTGGTACGATTTCTTGAAATAAGATTTTCCAGATCCACAGTCTAAAAATAAGTTCTTTATATCTCACTGAAAAGTTACTCTTTAGGTGATTGTCTTATTTTAAGTGTGATGAGATATTTGGACTAGAAATGAGAAAAATACACTTGGTAAGATTTGGATTTTTGCAGTGTAGTTTCTCATTTCTTAAACAATCATCAGTTTGATATAGGACCTAAAGACCGGACAGTGATAGGATTCATATGACTCAGTCTTAAAGAGGGATTGGCCACCACAGAGTCCAGACCTGAACCACACTGACGATCTTTGGGATGTGCTGAAGACTTTACAGTGGTCCGACTCTACCATCGTCAGTACAAGACCTTGGCCAAAGATTAATGCAAATCTTGACGGAGAAAAATGTGACATAAAGGAAGCATCCTGTAATCAAAGCTGAGGGCAGGAAATCTAAAAATGTCTTTTCCTATAACCACCCATGATAAACGCTGTGTTAATACTACAAGATTTTAAGCCTCTTTTACAGTAGTTCACTCTTTTGGATTCCTTTGGTGTGAGATTTATCTTTAAAAAAGGTAAAAAAAAAAAAAAAAATCTTATTTTTCATTCCATTATGTTTTAATGTAAATCATATGGTCTTGCAGTTGGGAATAATCTGCTGTGTCAGTGGCCTCCTGTGTCTTCACTCTACACTGCCTGGCTCTTCAATTGTCACAGCTTAGACAGTAAATCTGCATTTCACCCTCCACCCTCTTCTTAAAAATAAGTAGAAAGGAAACTCTTTGCATTTCATCCACCTTCCACCCAAAAAAGTCCAAAAAAAAAAAAAAAAAAAAAACCCTCTTCAACAGTTGCAATCATCCACACCTACCTCCTCCCAAAACTCCTGGATGAAAAGGTGCAATGGAAATTTCACTCTGTTTGGGCTGTAATTTAGCCTCCCTCTTCCCCTCTGTTGTCAAAAACAGGCCCACTCTCCCAAAAGACAAAAACACAAAAAAATATGCACACTGATTCCAGGTGTGGGTGGGGGGAGGTGTGGGTGAAGTTACGGTACATTTGCCATTCTAGTTGTGTGTAAATATTAGAAAGCAGCGGGTTCCTGGAGTGAGGAGAAGCCAGCCAAAGCGGCGGCACTAAGACAGGCGTCCTTATCGGTATTGTGTTCAGACTCCGGCGTGCTCCTGCTGTTTGTAATCTGCAGCTGCCGCTGTGAGCAAAACTGGACAGGCATTTATTGTCCCAGCAGGAGGACGCTTGACAAGAGAATGTTAAACACTCCGCTACCTGCAATTTTCAAAAGGCGATACCAGACATGATAAAATGTACACACACATTTAATTTCATGTTTTTTCTTTTAGAGGGAGGGAGAAGCAGCAGAGAATTGGCAACTTAGGGAGAAGAAAGAACGGGCTTAAAGTCTGACTGTAGCTGATTTTTCTTGTTCTGAATTGATGTGTGTCTATGTCAGGATAGGAAAAAGAACAAGAAGAGAGCAAAGTGTCAGCGTCTTATCTCAGATCCTTAAGGGAATGGACTTCTTCCACGTGAGAGGAGTGCCGGGGTGGACTAACCAAAGCCCAGATGGGAGCTTTAATTTGATTAACACTGATGGTGGTGTAGACCGGATTTGACAGACATCAAGAAGACAAGTTCATCAGGCCCTGTTCAGACGAAGGCGGTTTCGGTCGTATCCGCAAAAGTTTTGTATCGGACAGGCCTTTCGTCCTCATGAAACCGGCGTTTTCAGTCACTGGAACCGCAGTTTTTTTAAAACCAGGTCCCAGAGTGGATACATTTGAAATCGCCGGTTCTGTACGACCAAACCACAACGTTTCGAACGCGATGATGTCACAGCCCCACCCCTCTAACCTTTCACCCCGGATTCAAGACGCCACTTCACAACGACAGCTGCGGACTGCAGAGTTGTGCCCGTGCTACAACAGCTATTGAGCTTATTGGAAACACTGAATCCAAATCTTCGGCTACTCTTTCATCGCAATGAGCAACAAACAACCACAGCAACAGTATTCACTAAATCCTCTTGGATCTTGGGTCAACCGGGAGGAAATACTGGATCAGACCCGGTAGAACCAAGTAAGCTTTACGCGCACGCTTCTTCTCTGTTTTTTAAAAGAGCATTACAACGCCACTTACAGGCCTGGCATCTGTACTGCATCGTTTTCACTTGGTTTCAGTGGTTTCGTGTGGACGCAGATATTTCCTGAAACAACTTTTTTTTTTTTTTTTTAAATGACAAAGAAAAAGATCGAATAGGAAAAGATGCGGTTTTGTGTGGACATGGCCTCAGTCTCACCCCATGCACACAAACACACACTAATGCATGTGCTGCTTACACTACTGTATCATCCGCATATTGAAAATACATTTTTTTTGCCACTTTGACCCTTCTTTGTGCTACAAGTCAAATTCCGGCACCTTTATTAGTTTGATTTAACCCTTTAACCCCCGACGTGTCATGAAAGGTTTGTCATCTGTTGTTCTCTATTAACGCGTGACGTGAAAGTTAAGACGCATCGCAGCATTTTTTGTCAGGTACAGGGGCTGACATGACTGTGCTGTCACCTTCCTCTTCCTTCAGTTTGTCAATCATAATGCGATACTGTAATCAGAGACGTAACGGGAGGTGCAGCCTTCTTTGTCTTTTAACTCTGACTGGTGTTAATATGTGTTATCACTCTGCATTTGTGTTTGCAGCGCTGTTAATACAAATGAGCTCTTATTGCACAGGCCACAAACTCATCCTTCATGACTTTTTGTTTCACTTCCAGTCCCGGTGCTCGCATTGTTCAACAATGAATAAGAGTTGAAAATCTTCAAATGAGGCATGCAGTTTTTCAAGTGTTAACCCTTTAACCCCTGATGTGCCTATGCCGAGCGTTCTAAATGTAGGATTTCTTTTAAATATTTATTAAAATTCAACTGTTTGCTCGATAGGAAAAATGTCTAAACTTGCTGATAGAATAGACCTTGTTTTTTCCATAGACATCTGAGCATGCTCAGTGCACCCCCTGTTACCTATGTAATGGGGAACAAAACACAGATATATAACAACATGCGGTTTGGGCTTTTTGTTTTTGTTTTTTTTACTGTTTTCCTTGTGGTTTTTTGTTTTTACTGTTGTTTCCAGAATTGTGGTGATTTTTATTTTCTTTTAAACTGTGTTTTTACCCAGTTTTGACCATGTAACTGCTTTTTGGAGTTCAACAAAGGAGTGGACTGATTTATATATATAAAAAAAAAAAGAGTCCCAAAACAAAACCTACAGGGCCAAAATTCAAATACTTGTTCAGTGTTCCAGTTCACAGTTCATGTTCAGCATCCTAAATCTCTTATCGATGCACATTCTCAGTGCCTTATTTAGTAAGAACTTCTCAAACGTCAATTCCTCTCTTTGTCTTTTTCCGTTATTCCACCTGTTTTGACCCTAAAACACAGTAAAACAAAAACCACTGACGAAAAGGAACACAAGCACATCACATCGACACAAGGTAAAAAGGGTAGAATAAAAATTACCATAAAATATCCAAAAAAGTAAATAAATGAAATCAATTCTTAATATGTGTGTATGTTGTTTTCAGTGTTCCTTTTCATGTGAAGTCTGTACACATAAGAACATTTACAGAAAAAAAAAAAAAGAAGTCCCATCGTGAAAAGTGTAGGAATGAGTTGATTGACTTTAACCTCTTACGCTGGATCACACAGTCAGATGCTTCAATGTTGTTCAACTTTATCAAGTTACAGCCAGTGTTCACCTATTAGACAGAAACTACAAAACAGAACTTTATATACTAACTAGCACTGATAGTGGGAAAAAATGGTATCAGAAGAGAAAGTATGGTTCTCTGCATGTGCTAAAGCTAGGCTATTGCTATATGTTAAATGTTTATGTAAATGTTCATACACTGTACAAAAAGTGTTTTACTTATTTAAACTCTGCTTTAGTCATCTTTTTTTTAGTACCTGTTTATCATGTTTTACAGAGACAGCACAGTTTTAAAACAAAATGAGTAAAATTCCTTGTATTCTTCTGAAGATACTTGGCGAATGAAGGCAATTCTGATTCTGATATGAAAGTGTCTGAGGAATTGTGATTTTAAGCAAATATAGAGTTTCTTGGTCGACAGTGCGTGGTAGTGGATCGGCCTAAAACGCAGACATCAGGCAGATCAAAAGTCACCACGTTAGCAGTAAAACAACAAGCAAAGAACAAAAAGCAACGCCATCACGTAGATGCAGACGTGGCTAAATAAGGAATGCAATCAGTAACAGGTCCTGTCAAAAAGGGGGCCAAGCGTTTCGTAGCGGTCTCCGAGGATGACAACCATGCCCACCGCTTCTACGGAAGGAAAACAACGGCGTAATCTTCACAGATGAGTCCGCGTTTGAGACGACACCAACAGAAGGACAGGAAATAATAGAGTTCATCCAACTCGCAGTGAATATTCAAGGACACCTGCATGGAAGCGCCTCTGGCCAGACTGCAGAAGTCTATCTGCTCTAACCTCCACTGGCCTGTACGTAGCACCGAGCGCCGCAAGGGCATGACCTTCGTATTTTTCCAGCCGTCTTCTACAAGCTTTTTCTAATTAACAGATTGGAAACACAGGACTGTGCAAAAGTCATAGGCCACCTTTAGCTTTGTTGTTTTTGCAGGGTCGTAATGAGCACATATTTATTTCACTGTCTTTTTTTTTTTAAAGATGCAACAAGAAAATACAGGAAATATATAATAATCAGAACTAAATGTCTTCAGTATTTAGTGTGACCTCTGTTCCAGCAACTAAAAGTTGCCTATACAGTAATACAGTTCTGAAAGTTAGTTTAATGCAATGCATCTCACGCTGCCTGCACAAAAGAGTTGAAGCCGTGTTAAGTGCAAAAGGAAGTCACAAATACTTTCCACTTCGGTCTATAGAAAGTATTTTTAACGTTTTGGTGTTTCCTGCCTATTTTGTTTGTAAGGCCTGTACAAAAATAATAAAGTTAAACTCCTTATTGAGTTAAAATGTCTTATATCAAGTAAAATTATCTGCCAGTGCTATAAGAAAATTGCACGTACTAAGTTTTCTTAAAATAAGAAAATATTATCTAAGGATTATAGAATGCTAGCATTCTTATTTAAATCAGAATGTACTTATTTCAAGTCTTCATAGAAAGATTTTTTTTTAAATCTATTGTAAATACAGTGGTGGAAAAAAGTTTTTGGACGCCCCATGCATTTGTAATCTATTACATTAAAAATCCCTCTTCAGTCATCAGCATGTGCGCTTCAGTCAGCATGTGCGCTGTTCTATCGAGGTCCAAACTGGATGTTTCAGTCGATAATGAAACATCCAGGACATGACATGTTGAAACTGTCAAGAATTTAGTTGTATTTTTTTCTTATTAACAATTAACAAAAAAAAAAAAAAAAACACATTTGTTTGTATCTGCTTGATGCAGCCACACCTTCTGAAACACAAAAAAGATTTTTTTGCAAATATTTCATGATAACGTTTGAGATTATGTAAAATGTTAAGGGTGTTCAAAAACTTTTTTCCACTACTGTATATAAATATATATATGGTCTTGATGTAATGACTCAATAGATATAAATAAATGGGTAAAACTTTTCTACAAGTAAAAATACCTTGAAACAGTTCCTGTATCCTCCATACTCATCCCCCAACAATGTAGTTTGTTTTGTTATAAATGTTGCTTAAAATCAGTTGTAATATCTAAGTGGGGTAGCTCAAGATGAAAATTCTTCGAACAAGTCGAACAATCTTAACAAGATGAAGTCGCAATAAGTAAATTAATCTGAAAAATTATCTTTCAAGATTAATATTTCAAATTCAAAGCAGTTTAAGTCAGATATTCCTTTTTTGCAGTGTAAATATATACTTGGATCTATTACAATTTTCCCGAATCCAAGCTTTGTTGAGTTCATTTCGCTGCTGCTGAACATTGGTTCCACTGTTGTGTTTCACACGGACCCTTATTATGACGCACACGACACCAGGATCAACTCAAACAACATGGAGACGAGAACAAAAAGGCAGAAAATGTCTTTATGTTCACTTTTCTACATTGGAACCATCACTTACTCCTTGAAATTTTTAAGCTTTAACACAAGCATAATTTTTTTTTTTTTTAAAGTCGTATGTTAGTTCATTCTTAAGTTGTTAAGTCATATACAAATGTGTCATTTGGCGTGTTTGTTGTTTATATCTACATACCAACATTTACATATACTTTTATACTGCTGTTACTGTGGGTTTTTCTGTATAGATATTTTTATATACCCTTTTATTTTTATATTTGTGGTTGTTGCACATTTTTTGCTATTTTTTTTCACCTATTCAAATAATCTTTGGATCAAATCGAATCAAAGAAAATAATCAATAGATTAGCTGCAGCCCTAGTCTCTGAGTCCTAGTTCTTTGTCAAATCAAGTCCTCGTTCAGGTCAAGTGAACAAATGGACTAGTAGCATGACAACATTCACATTACAGATATTTTGCATTAGCTAAGTGCAAGAAACAGATAAAAAAGAAAATGAAACAAAACAAAAAAAAACAAAAAACAGTAAGGGGATCATAAAAAATACTAGAGACCTTAATCAACCTTGAAAATACACGTCTTTTCTTGGCATAATAACTTCACCCAGGCAGTTTAGATATTCATTTATAGTGCCATCCCAATTCATGACCTCAGCGTTTTATTTATCAGTTTATTCTTCTGTTTTCTGACACTGTATTCAAGATTAGTCACTGAGGACAATAATCACTTATTCTGTGTCCTGAGGCAAAATTTAAAAAAAAAAAAAAAAACCTAACTAAACTAAATAATACAAATGAGTACAAAACCATTGCTCATAACCTTCTTCTTACAGGGGCGTTCATTTTTAGAGGATGTCTTTGTGTGTTCAACAGTTGTGTTTTTGCTGTGCAGATGTTTCACTATTTTTTGCAATCTGAGTACATTTCAGTAAATTTTTGTACTTCTAACGTATCTTACGTAATTATTTGTCTTCTGCTTGAGTAAATAACGGGTGTACTTCCGCCACGTCTGCTTAGATTTGGCATTTTTTTCACTTTCGTTGATGGATTTTTGTGGATTTTAAGTACGACTCTTCGCGCTCTGATGAAAGCCGTGTGACGACAGTATGAACGCTGTAAAAAATGAAGGTGTGAAGTCCGCGAACGCTCTCTTATCTACAGTTAAAAAAAAAACGTGCGGGGCTTTTAACATGAGTGATAATCCGGTATGAATGCTTTCAGCGTCTGTAATGAGACCATCCTTAATTATGTTGACGCTGGTTTGGTCTCATGCTGTCTGTGCAAACGTTCACACCCTGAGGCTAACGGCCTCTGAAGTGACTCCTAATGACACTGAAAACTTTAGTCTCACCCCATTACCCGCCTCGCACCCTATGAAAACTTCACATTGCCCGGACTGAAGCCCACGCCCGTGCAGCCCCTGCGTGGAGCTCAGATCGTCGCACCGGCAGCAGGACGACCGCACAGCTCAGAGAGTGTGTGTGTTTGAGCGATGGCTCTAAATTGGGTCACAGCGACTAATGGATGCCATGCTGGTAGTGCCATTAAGACGAAATAAACCTATGTGGACATATTTATTAAGCAATTTGCACCTCAGGCCACGGAGCATCTATCAGAGGCTAATCAGGGAGGCTGACTGTCCCTCATCCAGTGTGAAGCGATTAGTGCATGACTGTACATTACCTTCTGAACGCTGACAGTGATGTAATCATACGAACACACCATTGCATCCACACAAGTCTGTTTACTGCTTCCGACACGGGGGGTGGTTTTCAGTCTGACACTGTATTTAGGTTAATTTCTGCCCCCAGATACTGTCACAAACCGATTCATTTCAGAAAAAATTATTTATTCTACGTATGGACAAAAACTATTACTTCCTGGAAATTACTGTTTTAGAAGATTTAAATGAGGGATATTTGCTTTTTTTTTTTAAATGGGTGCTTCTGTGAAACTGGGTACATTTTGCTATGTGGTACTTTGCCAGATTTTTAGACCCCCCCCCCAGAAAAGAGAAATGTAGACATATTTC
>JAPQRP010000017.1:8450585-8464392 GCA_037367295.1 Apogon hyalosoma | reverse complement strand
CAAACTGTATGAACTATTAGGGTCCAAATACACAAATAAATGAACCAAAGACTAATAAAAGTGGATTTAGCTAAATATGACCCCTTTAAAGACAATACCTATGCTTCTATTTTTTTAGTACTTACAAAATATAAGGTACTTTTTTGTGTAGACCCTGGGAGTCTGAGTGTATTTTAGCTGTTGTTGAATACTTTTGATTTTGTCTTTACATTTCTCATTAAAAATAGCTTTTCTTGCCTTGTTTGGTTTAATTTTTTTCCAGTACATCCTTACCTGTGTGATGTTACAGTTTGTTTTGTTTTCATTTGACATGCTATATTACAAACCATTTTTATAACTTAGAATAAATATATAAATAAAAAACAAAACAAAAAAGCATATATTACGATGACGTATTAGGGCCACATAAGAAAATGAAAACACTTGTCACTATGAGAATTACGTTGTAAAATATCGAGATAAAACCCGTTACTTAATAAGAATAAAGTCAAATACAAAGAGTCATAATTTTACAAAATAGAGTCGCAATATTTCAAAAATAAAGCCATAATGTTACGAGAATAAAATTTTAGCTTAAAGGAACCTCTGAATTTAATGAAAATAATGTCGTGCTTTATGAGATTAAAGCAGTCATATTTTGACAATAATGTCGTAGTTTAAAAACAGGTGGGAAAAATATCATAATTTACAAGAATAAAGTCGTACCCACTCGTCACATAATGGAGATCATGGAACATTTTGTGAGCGAGAGAAAGAGAAAGAGAGAGAAAGAGAGACCCACAAGTAATTTTTGGAGGACTTTGACATAGCTACCTTGAATTGTGGCGCTTTTATTTCCATATTTGTTTGTTATTAGTGGTATTTCATGCATTTATTTTGACAAACATGCCAGGTTGGACTGCATTAACTTTGAATACAGTCGTCATCATCATGAAAACCCCACTTTCTTCTTCCCCCTCATTCATCACATCCGTCACCGTCAGTGGGATGGCGGTTAATGTCGCTAATTAGAGTTTTTTTCTGATTCACCACATCAGACGTTCTGGACTTTGATAGAATGTCCTACTGGTCAGTCCACCCCTGGAAGACAGCAAAGACGATGAAGACCACGGTGATGAAGACCACGACGATGGTGAAGACCACGACGATGAAGACGATGCCGGACACAGTGCCTTCCCAACAGCTCATGGCCTATTGGCCGGTGAACTCACCAGAGTTGGAGCTGTTTACTCGTCAGGGTGTGTCAGACAGCGTTTAATGTCCCTTCTTATTACTTCCATCTGAGTGGGTCATGAGGGTGGGGTCAGTCCTGGGGGAGCCCGTTTTGTTGTCTGGTGGGCGCAACGGGGTCCGGCTGTAGACTGGCCCCAGGCAGCCCTTCTTCTGACCAGGGCTGGAGCGTAGTAGCTGAGAGGAAGATGACTGAGGGGAGGGGGTGGAGGAACTTGTCAGTGGTCCGTGGGGATGTCATGCTCATTCAGCGAACACCGAGGGCCGGTGGGGAGCCCCGGGCATGTCCCTCACCAGGGCCGCAGAACAATGTTATGGTGAATCTCTCTGGGTTCAGCAACATCACAGTTGCGGTCAGTCGGAGAACAGATCCTGCACGGACTCGTCTGGTCTTTCATGAGCCCGAGCTTCTTTTGCCTTTTTCTTCTTTCATTTATTAACAGCTTAAGTTTGATGTTCTCTGTAACAGCTAACATCATTTGTGACTAAGTGGTCTCATATTTGCTGCGGTGTAACCTGATTCGCCCTTTATCCAGAGCAGTTGAGTTGTTTTCATAAAGGGTTTAACCCATAAAGACCCAAACATCCACCACCAACCAGAACCATCTACTGATCTAAACTGTTTAATACCTGTTGATCCACTCATCCTATCAAGCCACGTAAATAACTGGTGTAAAATACAGTTTGTCATCTTTTCATGGTCATCAGATATGACCCATTTGGACGTTCAGAGGCTCTAAAGTTACCGTGGAAACACCGTCATCATCATAAATTGCGTTTGAACAACACAAATCTTCACGATGCTGATCAATAAAGATGTTTGTTTGACATTGCTTTGCTACTGTCTTTGGATGTAGAAAGAATGCATTGCCCTTGAAATAAGAACGATTATTGCTTAAAATAAGTAGAAAACATTGTTTGCATATGTGGCAAAGCATTGGTTGCTCATGTTGCACAATATTAGTGTTAATTTCTAGATCATTTGTATTCAAAATAAGCTGCAAATTCTGCATTGCCATGATATTTTTTTCTATCAGCACTTAATACTAAAAAAAAACAAAAAAAAAACAAAACAACATAATAGAGTAATATCCCCAAAATAAGTACATTTCCCTTTCTTAAAAATCACTTTTTGCGGTGTACAACACTGATTCACCGGTAAAACCCATGCAGTTGGGTCAATGACAGTGGATGGACACACTTGTTTTTATGTTCAGTTAATGATATTTTATGTTGGAAAAGTCACATTTTCTTTTTTTCTGATTTTATATAACAACCTTTGAATTTACTCACAACTTTAACAACAATTTACTCGCTTTTATGAACATCTACGTGATCAGTAAATTCAATACAGGAAAATACCTGATTTTCACTGAACAAAAAGCTAAATGCAGAGGTTGATGTTATAATAAATGATGATAAATCACTTGAGAAAGACAAAGAAAAAAAAACAAAAAAAACATTTGGAGGCTGTGACAGAGGTAGTTGTGGGTCTTTCTGGGTTAACTGGTAACAGCCATTAAACTGTATAAAATATTAAATGATGGAGTGGGAGTTTACTTCTATGGTTTAAGGTTTGTAGTTTTTGTACAATAGTTTAGATTCTGTCAGATATATAAAAAATATACAAAATGTTAATACTGTTAATATTGTAAATATTGTGTTTTCATATTCTATGTCTATTTTATTCTATTTTCAGTTCTATTCTCATTTTACTTTTGCTAAATTTTTTACTCTATTTTCTTGTTTTACTTGTAGTTTTTTTGTAATTTTATACTTGCTCTTTGCTTCTTCATTATTCATTCTTTTATTCATATTCTTTGCCTCCTAATTGCACTGTACACACAATGGCAATAAAAGCTATTCTATTCTATTCTATTCTATTCTATTCTATTCTATTCTTCCGTCATTTTCTAGTCTCTAATCTCTTCATTTTCCATGGATACAGAAACTGTTTTTAAAAACCTTCACTTTGAAGCCTTTAATATGTGGGTGAGAGGCCCAAACATACACAAATATATGTTATTGTAGATGGAGCATAAATCGCTCCAGCCACTAAATCTCAACTTTTCCTCAAATTAAACCCAAACCTAACAAAATAAACAAAACAGCTCACATGAGTCTATGAACACAACACCAAATTCTGAGCCATTTTCCTCAACATTTTGGACAGAGGGATTAAAAAGACGTTTTCTACGATGGCGTATTAGGGCCACATAAGAAAATAAAATCAATTGTCACTATGAGAGTAATGTTGTAAAATATCGAGATAAAACCCGTAATTTCATGGGAACAGTGTCAAATACAAAACAATTCATATTTTTATGAGAATGAAGTTGTAATATTAAAATAATAATGTCATCGTAGTTCAAGAATAAAGACATAATTTTACCAAAATAATGTAATTAAAAAACAGAAGGGAAAATATCATCATTTACGAGAATAGAGTCGTACCCACTCGGACTTGGAACATTTTGTGAGGTTATACTTTAATTTGGGGTTTAAGCACAGTGAAATACTGAGCCTATTAGCCCCGCCCACCATCACCACATTAGCATTAGTCTAAGGACTGACGCGAGTTTGCACACGTTTGGGTTTGTTTCCTCATTAGAACTGAACGGATCTGGAGCAAATTGTCTCTTTTGTGGAGGAGGAACTGACTGGAAGTGGCCTAAATTACGACTTTTTATCGCACTCTTGCAAATTTCTTCTCAAAATATTACGACTTTAATCTCATAAAAGTACAACATTATTTTTGTTAAATTATGAGGTTTTTTTTTAAACTATGACTTTATTCTCATAATATTATGGCTTTATTCTTAAAGTATTACGACTTTATTCTCGTGGTGACAAGTGTTTTTATTTTTCCTATGTGGCTTTAATGCGCCGTCGTAGTTTTCCACCTTGATGCCGACATTTATCTGTGACCTCTTCATCTTCTGACAAGAGGTGGGAGAATTTCCTTAGCAGACGTCGAATGTAGAACATTTTTATCCTTAAAAGAAACTGTATCGGCAATTATGAAAATTACAGCCCCCATTTACATTTTGAATTAAGTGAGTGAAAGTCGGGTGACCCAGACTTTTCTCCGTTGGGAAAACATCAGGCATCACATTATGATTTTTTTTTTTTTTTAAAGAAATACATCTCATGACTGAGTAAAACATGTTTTAAACATACATTTGAATGTTTTGTTATGTAGATGAGGATCATAAGAGGCCATCAGAGTGAATATTATGTGATGTTTGCCTTTTTTTTCCCATTTCTTTTCACATTTGCATGTCGGGGTATGAGATAAACAACTGGTACCAGGGAGGAAAGTTGGAAATCTACACATGAAACTATTACAGCCGCTGAGTGCGCTTGCTCTCTGCCCTCGATGCCAGCTCTCGCTTCATCCCACTTTCCATTTAAACTGGTAGCTACACACTCTGATGCCACTGATAGGCGGTAATTAAATGAGCGAGGCTGGTTCTTTGCCCTGTAAAGCAGCTCTCCTGGGCCCGATACTACATGGAAATTCAGCTCTGAGGATCCACTTTCAGATGTCTGCCTGGAAAACACGCCCGCTCACAGCTCTGGCTCTGTGTGTGTGCGTGTGTGTGTGTGTGTGTGTGCGTGTGTGTGTGTGTGCGTGTGTGCGTGTGTGTGTGTGTGTGTGTGTGTGTGTACAAGGAAGCTCCGGAATTTGGGGAATACACTTAATGAATCTTTTAACCTCAATATTTTCTCCGGCAAATGTATGCATATCATGATCAGTGTTTGAGACACGGGCCTGATATTCATGATTTATTTATTTGGAAGAAAAAAAAAAAAAGTGTGGGTGTTCTTTTGGGAATTCTTCATGGCATTCAAAATTGTCTTGTGGCTTCAGAAATAACTAATTTATCTTTTGGAGATCATTTCAGTTGACAT
The DNA here is from genome assembly GCA_037367295.1 of Apogon hyalosoma. Lineage (NCBI taxonomy): Eukaryota > Metazoa > Chordata > Actinopteri > Kurtiformes > Apogonidae > Apogon > Apogon hyalosoma. The sequence continues at coordinate 8,459,247 of JAPQRP010000017.1, read as the reverse complement.
ACTTTAAGAAAGGTACGAGGCTGGGAGTGAAGCGCGAATAATTAAAGAATTTTACAGTCTTTAGTTCCCATCAATGAATAAATAGACTCATTTAAAGATGATGTAAAATTTTTGAAATAAGTTAATAATGTTCAGATCAATATTTATTCCGTCGGATTTATGGTCTTTCATTTTTTGGGCGATTAATCCACTCATTGTGCAGGGTTGGTATACATTTTTCAAGGTTAAATTCATGCACTTTTAAAGGTCATTTTCAAATTTTTCCAGCACAGCACCTTATCACTGGGGTAAAATACATATCATATACTCATACATATGTTCATGATTATTTTTTTCACTCTATCACAATGAGGTACATTGTATTATTCTATAAACATCTAAAATTATGTTTCATGATAGCAAAAAATGTATAAGTAAAAGGAGAACACAAAGTTTTATCCAAAATAAATAGCGGCATATTTAAAGACATTAACTGACATCCTCAAGGTCACTCAAAGTAAAAAGTCATGGCACCAAATGAAAGCACACATGACTTCCTATCTAGTACCAATAGTAATTATATTGATTTCTTCAACTGTTTTGAAGTTATAGCACTTTGAAATGTTTTCCATCATAAACCAATGGGGATTTTCAAAACTTCAAAAATTCATTAAAAAAAATTAAAAAAATATTGTTATTTACCTTAAAGTTGAGATGATCTGTGTATGAGGCAGATGTTGGAGGAGGGGGAGAAGGAGGGTTATTTTCTGGAAGGAGAATCCCCTTCCAGTAAAACCTCAGGTAGAAGAATTTGTGACATTTTCTCGCTTCACTTAATTTGTTGTTTCTGACCTGAGTTTCATCACTGTCTGCACTTCCAGGTCGTTTCATTCAAACCAGTCAAGAGAAATCTGCTTTGTTTTGCCTTTCAAAATATTCCGAAAATGCACCAGACCGTTGTCATTAAATAAAACAGCTGCACGACCTGAACCGAATGTGCTCGTACTGCAGAATCCCACTTGAATTTCAAGACAAAAATTCTCAACATCATCGTCATCATCATCATCATCATCTTTTTGGCTGACCTGGTGCCATCTTTGGAGCCTGATCTGCCCATATTTGGACAAAAGCTGAGTTTTACATGAAGGCAGATGGGTGAGATAATACTTAATGTTAACTTCATCAACCATTCATGCCACAAAATCATGTGACTTTCATGTTAGTGTTACTTCCACAGCTACGGTGGAGCAGACTGTCAATAAAATTACATTTTATTCAGTAAAGAAAAGCTCTGAAAGACTGGTGTGATCAAGTATTACTCTATTCACAGTAAAATCTTATTTACAATGGACCCCTAGCACTATAAGGCTACATTCAGACTCCAGGCAAATGCGGCCCAAATCCGATTTTTTTGCCCATATGTGACCTGTATCCGATCTGTTAAAGACAGTTTGAACAGCACTAATCCGACCCAGGACACTTTCATATATGGTCTTAATCCGACACGTATCTGATATTTTGCAATGTATCTTCAGTCTGAACGGCCAGGTCGTATTTATCTGACATTTAAGTCATTGAAATGTGACAAATGTTACAATTCTGAATCCCACGAGGAGGACCAGCGGGAAAAAATATACTGTACTTACTTCCGTAAACACAGTGCGTGCCTGCGTGGTCATGTATTACGTCAGGACCTCTTTTGCACATGCGGGTCACTTCAGGGTCACATTAAGATCATACTCAAAACTGACAGAGGTCGCATTTCAGGTGTAATATGAACGAGCACACAAAAAAAATCAGATTTCACCAAAAAAATCTGAATTGTGCATTAAGACCTGCTGTCTGAACGTAGCCTTAGAGTAACTAACTAAAGCAAATGAGACTAGAATAATTCCTGAAAAAGCTAAATAAAGTAGTATTTTTACATTTAAGGTAAGTCTGTGGGAGCCAGGTCTTTTTGACGGCAGCATCTAGTGGCCTTCAGTGATATTACACTTTAAGATATTTCTGCTTTGACTTCACTATTGAATTGCAGTTATTTCCCATATGTTAAAATCTTAGAACACACAGCGACAGTGAAAAAATGATGCCAAGTTAGCCACAGATTTATTGGAAGGTAACATTTAGCATCCGTAAAAAACAGGGAAATCAGAAAGTTTAACCCCAGAAGCACTATAAGTGGTCTTTTAAATTAATGTGAGTACAAAATGAGGAAATTCAGTCAAATATCAGGCCTCTTTATTCTTCTACACTTGTTATCTAACCTACATGGTGGTTTACACTTATTTCCTGTTTTACATGTTTCCGCCTAGCTTCGTATCAATAAAATAAGTGCTATGCAAACATATAGAACTAAGAGTCACATCACTTTTAACCCTTTATCAGGCAAGTGACTATTTTTTGGTAATTTACACAAACATTAAATATGGGGCCAATCCTGTGCCTCAGTGAGGTCAAGAAGCATGTTGGTTTTTCTAACATTATACAGTGATTCAGAGAGATTTTATAGAAATTTTGAAGCTGTACATAGTGAATAAAAAGTGATTTTTATCAGTTTATGGCCTTATAACAGTTGTTTTATTGCATGTGTTTACTTTTTAACAAGTGCTGCTGGGATGTTTGCATGGCAACCAACAAGGTGGTAGATGACGATGTCCAATAACACACAAAGGTTGAAATTTTGAATTTCAGAGTATTTCAGTGAGTGCCCTATAAAGGGTTAAGTGTTTTATCACCCTTTATCATATTATCCTCTGTAGGCTATTTTGTGTTTTTAAGTGAAAAGCAGGTATTTTCCTTTATTTTATTCACTGATCATGTACAGTCGTGGAAAAAATTCTTAGACCATCAAAAGTCATCAAAAACAATGGTTATGCAATCAAGTCCTAACTCCTGTGTGTACCATGTGACTAAAACAGACAGAAAAGAAAACATGGAATGAATAAAAGCACTGTTTTTGTCAGTACAATGCCATAGATATTGATGGAAGAACTGAAGTGACTGGTTATTATCAAGAAAACATGAAAAATGGATAGATATCAGCTCTGAAATTAAAGTACTATGAGCTATTTTTGTTGGTATCATTATATTTGTCCAAACAAACATACCTTTAGTTGGACCAGGCATTAAAATAAACAAGAAAGAAAGAAACCAAGGGTGGTCTAAGAATTTTTTCCGCGACTGCAGATGTTCATAAAAGCTCAGATTGAAGTCGAGGGTTTTTATATCAGAAACAGAGAAAACTGAAGAAAAAGTGACTTTATCAACAAATCTATCATTAACTGAACATAAAACAAATGTCTCCATCCACTGTCATTGATCCAACTCCATGGGTTTTACTGGTGAATCAATGTTGTAGAAGATGACGGTGTTTCCATGTTCATTACGGAGCCTCTGAACGTCCAAATGGATCATATCTGATGACCGTGAAAAGACGACAAACTGCATTTTACGCCAATTATTGACATGTATTGATAGGATTAGTGGATCTAAAGTTAATAAACATCATAGATCAGTAGCTGGTTTTGGTCAGTGGTGGATATTTGGGTCTTAATGGGTTAAAAGAAGGTAAAGAAACACAGTCCTTCATGTTCCACCAGCTGTCCCCACTCCTCTCTCTCCTCCTCCTCTTCTTTATGCATCGCCTTCAAATGCTCCCTCTTCCCATTGTGAAGGATGGATAGATGAAGGCGATGGGAACCCCCTCCCCGCCTTAAAGGCTCAGGTTTCCGTCCTCCACCTCCTGTTTTCCTCCCTGGAACCTGGCCTCGCCCTGCTGCCTCTCTCGCCCTTTCCCTGCCCTCTCTCACCATTATGTCCTCATCTCACTCGCCCTGCCCTCCAGATTGGCTTTGCACAGGAATGGCACCAAAGACAGAGCGACGGAAAGAGGATGTGACTGGCCCCTTTCCATCTGTCGCAACTCCAGGATCAAATAATAGGATTCTGTCTGAGAAGAAGAAGATAATTGCGGTCTGTATTCTGCTCCCTAAGTGTATGATATTAACCCTTTGCTCTTCGGTAGCCCCGCAGTAAGAGGCAGATGGTTCTGTGTTTTGATATCCGAGCCATGGAGAAGGAGGTCAGAGATCAAGTTGAAGTTCAACTCTAAGGGAGTGCTGTTTTCTCTCCCTCCTTTAACCCATCCATTCCCTGACCCCTCCTCTATCCATCTCCTTTTTTTTTTTTTTTTCCCTCCTCCCACACTGGTGAGAATATGGATGTCATTCAAAGAAGGACATTCTGGAAGACCTCTGCTTTGGCTGACCTCTGGCTGCTTGATGCTTGTGAGAGGCAGGTAGGCCTAGCCCGGCGCTAACCTACTTACGTACGCGGCGAGAGCCATGCAAAGGTGTGAGGGGTTTGGGTCAAAGGTCAGCGTGGAGCTCTGGATTAGGCAATAGATTCAATCGCTGGGCTGCATAGTGTAGCACAGGTCACGAGAAGCTGAGAAGGGTTAGGGAAAGAGCCATTCAAATACATATGCCGGTTTTAGAATTCGACTACGAGGGCATATATTGAAATAAAACATAGCAGAGGGAATGTCAGAGGAGGGAGAAGGATACAACTGAATTATGTGGGGGGTTTTTTTCTTCTGTTTTTGAGTCATTTAACCCATAAAGACCCAAACAGCCCCCGGCAACCAAAACCATCTACTAATCTATAATGTTTAATACCTGTTGATCGACTAATCCTATCAATAAATGTAAAGAATTAGTGTTAAATGCAGTTTGTTATCTTTTCATGATTATCAGATATGACTCATTTTCATGTTTTTTTTTCAGGTAGAACCTCCTAACTCCATCTAAATATTCCACACAAGACCTTTAAGTGCAAGCAGATACAGTATCCTACACAAAAGTTGGGGTTATAGAGTCTGAATTGAGCTTATTTCACCACAAGTGTATGTTTATAAAAAAGCAAAAATGTTTTATCACGTTTCCTTGAAATTATTTGTGGATCCGCTGTCTTTCACTCAATTTCTGAAAGACAGAAGTTGCATTTAGCACAAAAAAATCTGATTTCACCAAAAAATCCGAATTGTGCATTAAGACCTGCTGTCTGAATGTAGCCTAAATCGCTAGTGTTGCAACAACGAAACGATTAAATCGATCCAACTCGATTCTTAAAAGAGTTGGAAACAAATTCGGCAGTCGATTCATTGGGTCTTGAGCACGGTAGTATTGAGGCATGTCTGTAGTGGAACAGAGGAAAACACAGAGGGGCGTGGCTGAAGCTTCGGATGTCAGGCTACATTTTTAAAGCTAGGTTCATATTATGTTCGCGGTGGCCACAGCAGCCCCGTTTGCCTGAAACATTTATTTAACAAAATTTGAATATGGAGAAAAAATGGCCAAAGTCCCACGGCACACTGCATTTCGAGCAACAGGGCTGCCATGGCCACCACGAACATAATGTAAACCTAGCTTAAGATAGCCTACGCGTCAAGATTACTTTAGCCCGCTAGCTAGCTAGACACTATTGTCATAATTCTAACATTTTCATCCATCACCATTTATCAGGCCACCAGATTAACATTATCTAACAGTGACTGGAACTAATACATACAACGCTAGTTTGATAGCCTATAATCGGAGCTGGCTGATGACTATATCTTGCTAGTCTCTAGCCATAACAAGTCTAGGTAGCAGGCTAGTGCTCGCTAACTATACCCACAGCCATTGCGGGGATGTAGTCATTAGTGACTTGTCTGCAGACTATATTGCTTTGGGCTGAATACCGATCTTTGAGAATCGAGTCTTTTGTCTTTATCCGATGAATCGATTAGTTATTAAAATAATCTACAGATTAATCGATTATTAAAATTATCATTAGCTGCAGCCCTGTTAGTTGCATTGACAGATTTGGTTTTGTGTCATTTTCATACACATATACGTGTTACCCTGCATACATTACTCACTTTAATGAAGTATTTAATTGCACCTAAACAAATGAGCTTAATAAATCTTCCATCCATACTATGTTCCTTTGTCTTATTACAGTAAATGATGTAGGCCGTGGACTGTGTTTAATACGCCAAATATAACTGACACTTCACAAATTAAATCACGATGGCCTCGGTAGTCAGCATCTTGGGACCGGTACGCACTGTTAAGAATTTCAATGTTTTTTGCAGTGATTCATGGGAAAGACGTTGAGCGAAATGCGCTACAAGTGCTTGTTCATTGCTGTACTATCGCTCATCAGCACATTTAACACTCACCCTTTTACGCTCTGTCTCTGGCTCTCATAGGACAGGAAGCAGCAGGCCTCTCCCCAGCTAACCTGCTCTCCTCTTCTGCTCCAGACAGCAGATAAGGAGGAAGATGGATTAGAATAATGGTTCATGTAGAAATGGAGCCGTCTCATCAGCCAAATTCACAGCATGGGGCCGAAACAGAGGAAAGCGTGCCATCCTCACTAATTAGACTCAAACAATTTGTCCAAATTTAGTTCTTGGTGGTGACTAACTATTTTTGCGTTCACTTTGTCCCAGGTTTGAACCCGAGTCATGAAAGGTTTGTCATCTGTTGTTCTCTATTAACGCTTGATGTGAAAATGAAGACACATCGCAGCGTTTTTGTCAGGTACAGGGGCTGACATGACTGTGCTGTCACCTTCCTCTTCCTTCAGTTTGTCAATCATAATGCGATACTGTAATCAGAGACGTAACGGGAGGTGCAGCCTTCTTTGTCTTTTAACTCTGACTGGTGTTAATATGTTTTACCACTCTGCATGTGTGTTAGCTGTCAAACACTACGTTCAGACTGCAGGCAAACGGGGCCCAAATCAGACTTTTTTGCCCATACGTGACCCGTATCCGATCTGTTAAAGACAGTTTGAACAGCGCAAATCCCATTTTTCAACATGATATCATGAATTGCGGACAGGTAACACGCCGCTTTTAATTGGTGTGTTATCTGTACGCGTCATAAGCTTTCTGCGCGTGTGTTCATGCAGCGTAAAATACCACGCGATTAACGGTTAGGGTTAGGTTAGCGGTTAAGGATATCTTGGCGTACGTTGATCAAATGGCGTTGAATAACATGCAAAAGGATGAAAATGTGTACGTATAGCACACCAAATGCCAGAAGAACTGGTGTGACATACAATGCGATTTCATGAGATCAGTCTGGATTTTTTGCCCATATGTGACCCGTATCCGATCTGTTAAAGACAGTTTGAACAAGAAAAATCCAATTTTTTTGTGACCTGTATTCAATCTGTTAAAGACAGTTTGAAAAGCACAATATGATGTTTTTTGCACATACATGACAATCTGAACAGCAAAAATCCGATTTTTTTTGTGACCTGTATCCGATTTGTTAGACAGTTTGAACAACAAAAATCCAGTTTTTTTGCCCATATGTGACCTGTATCCAATTTGTTAAAGACCTTTTGAACAACACAAATAGGATTTTTTTTTTCAAATCAGATGTGTTCTATAACTCTGAAGGTGTTCATCTCTGCTCCATTGCAAAGAAAGCATTCACAAACTAGTTAATTTAAACACAATAATTACAAATGTCCCTGTTTTTTGTAGCTTAGTTTTGCACTGTCTTTGTAGTTCTGTAAATGTACTAAAACTCTGATGTTTTCCCGACATATTCCATACCAGCTAATCCTAAAGAGTTTCTTAAAAAGTCGCCACTTGGAGGTGAAACATGTAAGGATATCTTTTGACTCCATTTGTTTTTTTCCTATTTCTGTCCTAAAACCGCTCTTTAGATAGCGACGGTTGTCGACCCATGTCCTACACTAATCGTGGAGAAGCCTCAAACATTCAGCCTGTATCTGAAACTGAAACGGCAGCTGTCTGAAGGTGCTGACATTCATCGCACCTTTGATTTAGCATCAACATCTGTGACATTTTGTGACCAGGACTACTTTTTTCTTGCATAATCCAAAACTGGACTAAGACCGGCCCCGTCACATGTATTTTACTCCTTTAGACTGTGGCACAATAAGAATACGAGACCTGTTTTGAGAGCCTCTCATATGTCGTTATTTAGGATCCATTAGCTCATGTTTTTGCAATAACCGTATTTATTTCAATTTTTGGGGGGGATCTTAAGGGGTGACCTAAGAGCTGCTGAGTAACCATATGATATGACCCAGGAAAATCCCATCTCATTGTTAGTGTTCAGTCATATGATCTTGCATAAGTGTTTTCAGACAAACTTTTAAACCTATTAATCCATTGTTTATGAACAATCATCGTACAAACCACACAATAAGACCAATGTCCCTGAATCTCACTGGCATGTTCCATCAAGAATCAATACCAACTTGAATTTGTGAGGTTGTCAGGTTCTGCCGCTATGTTAGAGTCCTGTGGTCTGGATGCAGGAGATCAATCTCCCAATAGAAGTGGGCGGTACTTTCACTAGAGGGGAACTCAACTAATTGACTTCCTATCAGTGATCAATAGTAACTAAAAAAAAAAAAAAGAAGGAAGAAGGAAGGAAGGGAAAGGAAGGAGGACAACAAGGAAAATAGCAGGAAGAAAGGAAAGGAGAAGAGGAAAAAAAGATGCCTTGAGTTTGAATTATTTAGGAAGGTTGAATTGAAATGGTAGATATGTTTTTGTTTTCTTGTTTTTTATGTATTTCTTTATTTTTCCCTCTGTTCATGCAGTGAATGCTCGATGTTGTACACATTTACTGTAGTTTGATGTAGGCAG